>NW_004624868.1:1207348-1230646 GCF_000247695.1 Heterocephalus glaber
TGTTATCTGAGAAATTATTTCTGATTTCATTTTTTCCAGATCCCCTTTTGTTGCCAGTTCAGTGGGTCCAGGTGGTTGAATATCAGAGTGTTCCATCTCATTTCCCTTTGTGGTTGCTGTAGGTGATCTGGAAGTCTGGTTTTGAGACCTATTTATGTGTTTTCTCATTTCGACTGGGGTCGGGGGATTTTAGCGCCTGCACAGATTACCTCCTGTGAGCTGGGCGAGGTGGGACAGGGGCCGGGAGCAGCGGTAGGGATGGTGACCCAAAAGCCCTTTCTTGTGGGCTGGGAGCAGTGGGAGGGATGGTGGCCGGGAAGTCCCTTCCTCTGGACCAGGAGCAGTGGGATGGCCGCTCAGAAGCCCCTACCTCTGGGCCGGGAGCAGTGGGACTCAGTACCTTGGTCTGGTGTTCTGGTGTCCTCTGCGTCTTTGTAGTGTGGAACCAGTTGGCTTACCTGTCTGCAACGGTGTGATTTGGGGTCTTCCACGTGACTCAGGACCTCGGTAGGGCGTTCACAGACCTGCCTGTCTGCAGCAGGCTGATTCGGCGTGTTCCGTGGGACTCAGGACCTCGGTAGCGACTTCATGGTTTCTTAATAAAATTAACCTAGCCTGCTTTGAGGATTGAGAAGAATGACTGTGCAAGCTTGGCTCATGTTACTTACACTTTTTGCTTTATCACTGAACAGACAAGTAGTGCAAAGAAAAATGTGAGGTCACAGATAATATGGGTGCGGGAATGTCTGCGTGCCTTTGTTTCTCATAGAGGAGGCAAGTGCAAAATCTGGTCTTCTCAGCAGCTTTTGAGAAATATGAGAACTGTCCTGGGCCAGAGATGCTCCTAATTGGACTTGTAGCCCTTTAGGTTGACAGGAGTGGATAGATGCAGAGTACATTTAGCTGCTTCTATTGTCACGGTTCCGTATTTGGACTGTTGCAGTGTCCAGTCACACAACCTTGTTTCTTAGGTGGTGATTTCTTCCACGACTGTCCATCCTACACCATTTTAGAGCAGGAATCCTGGTCGTGGCTTGAAGAGGCCTTTTCTTGCCTTTTTCATAGGTCCCCTGGCCGCCAGTCATTAATTTCCCAGTTTATTCTTTACATTAGTGCTAGGGTTACCTCTTTGAAGCCTAAGAATCATTTCTTGCTCAATTAAAAACCTGTAATAGATCTCTGTTACCTGCAAAGCCTTCGCAACTGTTAGGCCTCACAAGTTCATTTCTCTGCCAGTGAACCTGGGATTTGCTTTTCTGTGCTCTATTTTGTGTCTGGGCTTTTGCACAGCCTTCCTGGAGTGACCCCTCCCTTTCCTCTGCCAGCTTTCCTTCCCCTAGCATGGTAAGCTTCTGCTCTAATTGTGATCTATTTCAGAGATCATCTGTGTGAACCCTCTGCAGAAATAGAGCACCAGATGCATAGTGCAGAGTCATTCCTGATCCTTGCTTCCTTATGTCTGGGAAATTTTTCCATGTTCTTTATCTATGCCAGTCTTCCCCAAGCCAGTTCAGCGTACTGCTGCAGTGGTCTACCATACGTCTTTTTTCATGTTCTAAAAAATGCATTTTCATATATTTTATGTTTATGTGATTTACAATAAGTACATATTTTCTACTCTGAGATATAATTCATATACCACAATGTGCAGATTTCACAATGTACCATTGTTTACTTTATTCACAGAGTTTTGCAGTAACTATCAACACAGTCCAGTCTTTGTGCCATGGCTTCCCATTTATCCCTCCCCCAACTCTAAAAAGTGTTTACTTACTTTATCAATGGTTTGTCTACTGTGATGAAGTCTGTTCTTTAATCTTTTATTCTTTTTGATCTATTGTAAATGGAATTGGTTTTTAAACTTCAGATTGTTCATTGCTAATATATAAAAATACAATTGATTTTTGTGTATTGATCTTGTACAACTTTGACAGACTTTTTCGTTGTTGTAATAGTGTTTTTAGTGGATTTCTTACTACTTTCATTTGCAAATAATTTTACTCCTTCCTTTTCAATATGAGTATCTTTCAGTCATTTTTCTTGCAATTTACATGCCTGGAGCCTCCTCAACAGTGCCCAGAATAGTGAGAGCAACATTCCTGATTTTAGGGGGAGCACTCAGACTTCACCATTCAGTGTGATGTTAGTATATATTTTTTATTTTGTAGAAACGCTTTATTGTTGAGAGAGCTTCCTTAAATTTGTAGTTTGCTCAGTGAATGTTGAATATTGTCAGATATTTTTCTGAGACCATTGAGATAATTAGGGTTTTACTTGTTGAGCCTGTTGATGTGATGAATTCTATTATTTTCAAATATTTACCTATACTGCACACTTGGAGTAAACCCCATTTGCTTGTGCTGTAAATTTGTTTTATATATGGTTGGATTTTATTTGCTTTTATTTTGTTTGATAACTTTTGAATCTATGTTTATGAAAGATACCAATCTTAAATGTTTCTAAATGATTTTAGAATGAGATATGCTAACCTCATAGACTGAGCTAGGATGTTTTCCTTCTGCTTTTATTTTCTAGAGGAGATTGTAGAGAAGTGATGTAATTTTGTTGGCATTTTGGGGGAATTTATCAGTGAAAGCATCTGGGCTTGATGCTTTCTGTATTGGAAGCTTTTAAACTCTGTATGTAGCTTAGGCTGGCCTTGAGAATCCTCCTGTCTCAGCTTCCCAGGTGCTGGTTTTACAGGTGTCTGCACCACCATGCCTGACAGTTATTTTTTGTGGGGTTTTTGGGGCAGTACTGGGGATTGAACCTGGGGGCATGCTAGGGAAATGCCCAAGCTACGTTGTTCATTCATTCATTCTTTTTCTTAGACATTCCCTCTTCCTCTGTGTGTGTGTGTGTGTGTGTGTGTGTGTGTGTGTGTGTGTTTCTGTCTCTGTCTTGTTGCTTCCTGTGGTTCTGATCAAGTATTTTATATGATTTCATTTTCTTTGTCTTAGCCTATCAATTATACTTCTTTAAATGTTTTTAGTGATCACCTTAGAGTTTACAATATACATTTTTAATCTAAATCCACTTTCAAATAACACTGTATTGCTTCCTGGTAGTGAAAGTATTAGCATTCTTAGTTTTTCCTTCCTGTCCTCTTATAACGTTGCTGTTCATTTCCCCTGTCTAACTGTAATCACCTATACATAATTACTATTTTATTTTGAAGAGTTGTTTACCTTTTAGGCCATTTAGGAATTATAAATCAAAAAGAATCTTAAAGTTTGTATAGTAGGTTTGTTGTGAGCAGAGGTAGTTACTTAAAATATTTCTTAATATATTTTGTTTTTATTGTAGGACAGCAAATGAAAAAGATTGTCTTGGGAAATGGGATTTTTCACTATGGTGGATGGGAAAATACAAATACACAATAGGGAACACTAGATGTGAAAGAAACCTGTTATTGTACATTTGAAATAGAGTTATGAGGTTACATTTATGATTTCAGGTAACCCTGAAACCATACACACATAATTATACTTTACACACATTTCCTAGTTTTGTGCACTGAAAGAATCTTAAAGCCGTGATGCTGCCAAAAAGTGAACATATTAAATACCTAGATCATGGTTTCTAAATATGGCTGACTACAGTAAGCCAGCACTCTTTGAAAAAATGGCTGATTTTGTGTCTGAAACAGGAAAAGTGTAACAGGAACCTGCAAGATCTACTTGAGTCGAAAATAAGTAAACATTCAGAATCTGATGGGGATATGTAAAGTTTACAGAAGCTGCCGCCAAGAGGGTCACAGGAACATTCAGATGCATCATGATGCTAACGGATAGACATCAAATGAAGAATCCTCAATGCCATTGGGATGCTTGGTAGTGGAGGAGAGGAAAACCTGTGTTTAGAGAAGAATGGCACTAGAAATTCACCAGGTTGGAGCCAAGGCAGGAATGATCTTGGCTACATAGCCTAGGAATCCTTTTTTTTTTTTTTCCAGATAGGCGCCACGTTTTCCCAACACCATTTGTTCATCTTTTTCCCACTCATTTGAAAAGCCATTTTTATCTAAATTTCTAGGCACTTTATTGTTTTACTCTCACTCTATGTATTTTACTTCCAATGTTATGTTAATTAAAATGTGTTGTGTTTTAATATATAATAGGGCTGGCTCCTCCCTCCTTCACCATTTGCTTCCTTTTTGGGGGGGCCAGAGTTCCTGGATTACTTTTCCACATGAAGAGTGGCATCTTTATGTGTAGTTTCAGAATTGAGATTGTGTTGAGTTTATAAATTAGGGAAATACTTATGTTATTTTTTCATTTATTCAAGTCTACTTTTTTGTGTTTTAGGGTTTTTTTGTTTCTTTGTTTCTTGAGACAAGGTCTTGCTAGGTGTTCCAGGCTGGCCTTGTCCTCACTAATGTGACCCAGGCTGGATCTGAACTTGTGGTGATCCTCCTGCCTCAGCCTCTCACGTGCTAGGATTACAGGCATTGTTTAGTTTTATGACACGTCCATCAGTAGTATTTGCACAGTTCTTGTTAAGTGTGTTTGTCTGTCATCCTGCTATGTACTCTTCGTCCTTCTGTTTTTTCTTATTGTTAACAAAAATGAGGCGTTTTCTTCATGTAAGTATTCTCTCTCCTTTCCTCATTTTCTCCCTTCCTATTAAGTTATTTTTTTCTGGATATATTAATTTCACATCAGCAGTCTTCATGCATCGCTGGTAGAAACTTTAAGGTGGAGTGGCTGCTAGAGCAAACAGTCTGGTGGTTCCTCCAAAAGTAACACACAAAACAGCATGATAAATGTTTAAACAAATAATTATACACAAGTGTTCAATAATATTCATAAACCTCCCCCCCACTGAAATGAAACAAAATATGTTCTATCCACTGGTGTATATATACCATGGCGAACCTTGAGAAACTGCAGAAGTCAAGTCACATTACAGAAACCACGTTGCATCATTCTGTGCCTATGAAACACCTAGCAGAGAGACAGTTAGTGGTTTCCAGAGGCTGGGGGAGATGGGAATGGGAGAAGAATGAAGAGGTCTGCTGTTCTAGTTTGTCTTTTGTCTTCTGGTTTCTGGCATTTATAGCATGATGTTATGTCATCAGAGTTGATGATAATGAGATTTTGTTCTCACCGTAGCTATTAAATACCTAATCTAACTTGACTGTAAGCCATGCTCATAGTGTTATTGATAACCCCTCTGTCGATGCTGCCTTTGCTCTGTCTCTGGAAACGGTCTGCCTCCATTGTCACCTCTCTCTGGTGATGTCTTCTCTCCTGCAGACCTCTGTGATGGCTCTTGCTTGGCCTCCCCAAGTATGCTTCTCCCATCTTTTTTTGTTAATTGAAATGAAATTCACATAACACCAGATTCGCCATTTTAAGTTATATAAGTGTATAATATAGTATTTTTCAGGTCATCCACCATGTTGTACAACCACTACTGTGATCTATTACCAGAATATTTTCCTTACCACCTTCCTTTCCCTTTTCCCCTGTCCCTTGTTCCTCTTCCCATTTGAACATTTTCTTCCACCTTCACAGTATTTGTTATACATCTTAGTCCTTACTCTTTTGATTTCTCACACCAGAGAAACAATTCAGTATTTAAACATGTGTGTTTGATTTATTTCACTTGAAAGTATGGTTTCAAGTATGTTCCATTTAGCAAGAAATGTGTAAAGCTTATCCTTCTTTATGGCAGAGTAGTACTCCATTGTATAAAAAACCCACGTCTTTATTGATTCATCCATTGATGGACATTTGGGCAGTTTTTATGATTTAGCTAGAACAAATAGTGCCACTATAAATATGAGGGTGCAAATATTGCTATGGTATAATGCTTTTATTTCTTTTGGGAAGATACCAAGAAGGGGAATAGCTGAGTGGAATGGAACCTCTAGTTTTAGTTTTATTTTTTGGTACTGCAGATCAAACTCGGGACCTTGCGCTTGCAAGGCAGGCGATGGAACCACTGAGCTAAATCCCTGGCTCTATGTTTTGGATTACAATTTGTTTTTTGTTTTTGTTTTTTTTTTTGGTACCAGAGATCGAATTCAGGTCCTTGTGCTTGTGAGGCAGGTGGTGGAACCACTGAGCTAAATTCCCGCCCCTCAGTTTCTTGAGGAATCTCCACATTGATTTCCACAGTGGTTACACCAGTCTGCGCTCCCACCAATAGTGGAGAAGGGTTCTTTTTCTCCCCTGCAGCCATGCCAGGATTTGCTATTGGTCGATTTTCTTTTTAACAGCTTTTCTTTGCAGAGTGAGATGGAATCTTAGTGTTGTTTTAATTTGCATCTCTCAAATGACTGGTAATGTTTAACGTTTTTTCATATATCTATTTGCTGTTTCTATTGCTTCATCTGAGAAGTGTATTCGTAATAGAAGTTTGTTCATTTCAGATGCCCATTTTTGAATTGGGTCTTTAAATTTGGAGGGTCTGATTTTTTGAATTCTTTATATATTCTAGATACTCCTTTGTCAGAGCAGCTGGCAGAAATTTTTTCCCACTCTGTGTATTGTCTTTTCACTCTGTTGGTGGTTTCTTTGGCTGTGCAAAAGCTTTTTAGTAAGATCAGATCCTAGTTGTTGATTCTTTGTATTATCTCGTGTGCAAATGTTTGTTCATAAAGTCTTTGGCTATAGAAATGTCTTTGAGAGTTCTACCTATTCTATCTTCCAGCAGATTTAGTGTTTCTGTTTTAATATTTAGATCTTTTTATTTATTTATTTTTTTGGTACCAGGGATCGAACTCAGGTCCTTGAGCTTGCAGGGCAGGCAGCAGAACCTCTGAGCTAAATCCCTGGCCCCAATATTTAGCTCTTTGATCCATTTCAATTTTAGTTTAGTGCATGGTTAGAGATGTGGGTGTAGGTTTAATCTTTGGCATGTGGAAAGCCTGTTTTCCCAGCACTGTTTGTTAAAGAGGCTATCTTTCTTCCAGTGAAGGTGTTTGGTCTTTTTGACAAAGATAAGGTGGCTGAGTGTTTGGAATTGTTTCTGTGTCTTCTAATCAGTTTCATTGATCCTCAGGTCTGTTTTTTTTGGTTTTTTTTTGTTTTTTGCCTGTAGCATGCTGTTTTTATCACTGTAGCTTTGTAGTATATTTTCAAGTCAAGGATTATGATGCCCCCTGCCTCCTGCTTTGCCTTTGTTGCCTAGAATTGCCTTTGCTATTCTAGTCTACTCTGGCTCCAAATGAATTTTAGGATTGTTTTCTGTAATTCTGTGAGATATACTACTGGTATTTTTATTGGGATTGCATTAAATCTGTATAACAATTTTGGAAGTATGGACACTTTTACTATATTGGTTTATCTTAACCACAAACAAGGGATAGCTTTTCATTTTCTGATATTGTCTTCAATCTCTTTTTTTAAGAGTACTGTAGTTTTCCAAGAAGTAACTGGTTTTTTACTTTTTCATTAGATTGTTTCCTAAGTATTTCGTTTCTTTTGGATGTGATTGTGAAAGTTGTGGTTTCCTTAATCTCTCTCTCTCTCTCTCTCTCTCTCTCAGTTTGTTGACTTTGTATCCAGCTATACTACTGAATTAGGTTATTAAATCTGGAAGTGTTTTGGTGGAATTTTGGGGTCTTCTATGTAGAGTATCATGTCATCCAAAAATAATGGCAATTTAAGTTCTTCCTTACTTATCCTTATTCCTTTTATTTCTTTTTCTTGTCTAATTGCTCTGGCTGATGTTTCTAGAACTATGTTGAATGGGAGAGGTGCTAGAGGGCATCCTTCTCTTGTTCCTGATTTTAGAGTGAAAGCTTTCAGTTTTTGATTATTTAGTATCATGTTGGCTATTGGTTTGTCATAGATAGCTTTTCTCAGATTGAGATAAACACCATCTATTTCAATTTCCTGTAGGGTCTTTTTTAAAAATCCTAAATGGATGTTAGACTTTGCAAATGGGGTTTCTGCATCTATTGAGATGATCTGTGGGTTTTGTCTTTGGTTCTGTTAATGTGGTGTATTATATTTATTGATTTGCATATGTTGAAGTATCTCTGCATTCCTTGAATGAATCCTACCTGGTCATGGTGTATAATCTTCTTGATGATCTGCATTCTGTTTGCTAGTGTCTTATTGAGGATTTTTATGTCTATGTTCATTAGGGAGATTGGCCTGTAGTTCTCTAAGTTGGTTGGATCCTTCTCTGGTTTTGGTATCAGGACTCAATTTGGAGTATTGCTTCCCTTTCAATTTCATTAAGGAGTTTGAAGAGTAGTGGCAACAGATCTTCTTTAAATTTCTTATAAATTCAACAGTGAAACCTTCAGGTCCTGGACTTTTATTTGTTGGTAGGTTTTTAATTACATCTTCAATTTCACTGACTTGATATTTGGTTATTTAGAATTTTTATATCTTCTTGATTTGGCTTTGGTAATTCATATGTACCTAGGACACTGTCCATTTCTTCTGTGTTTTCCATACAGGTTCTCTAAGTAGGTATTTATGATCATCTGGATTTCTGCAGAATCTGTTGTAATTTCACTCTTTTTAATTCCTAATTACATGGGTTTGAGTCCTTTTTTGATCACATTGGCTAAGGGTTTGTCAATTTTATTTAATTTTTCAGAGAACCAACTCTTGGATTTATTGATTCTTTATATTGTTTTCATAGTCTTAATTGCATTAATTTCTGCTCTGGTCTTTATAATTTCCTCCCTTGTATGAGATTTGGGCTTGACTTGCTCTTCTTTTTCTAGAAGCTTGAGGTTTAACATTAGGTTGTTTATTTGAGCTTGCTCTGTTTTTCTCATGTGGGAATTCACCACTATAAATTTCTCTAGTCGGACTGCTTTCATTACATCTCATACATTATGGTATGTTGTATTGCCATTATTGTTTAATTGTAGAAACTGTCTAAATTTTTCTTTAATTTTATCTGTGACCCATTGTTCTTTCAGAAGGATATTATTTAATTTCCATGTGTTTATATAGTTTTTTTGATTTCTTTTGTGATTGATTTCCAATTTCATTGCACTGTGGTCTGATAATATACATGGGATAATTTCAGTTCTTTTTCATTTACTTAAGAATGTCCTAAGAGCTAATATGTGTTCTGTTTTGGAGAACATCTCATGAGCAGCTGAGAAGAATGTATATTCTGATATTGTGGGTGGAACACTCTGTAGACATCTACTGTCCATTGTTTTTACAGGTTTGGTTCAGTTCTGATATTTCTTTGTTAATTTTTTTGTCTACTAGATTTGTCTCTTTGTAACAGTGGGGTATTGAGGTCCCCTATTATAATTGTATTAGTGCTATTTGATTTTTCATGTTTGTTAATTTTTTTTTATATAACTGGGTGTGCTGGTATTTGGTGCATATATATTTATGATTGTGATCTCTTCCTCTTGCAGTGTTCCTAAGTATGTAGTGACCTTCCTTGTCTCTTTTGATCACTCTTGGCTTGAAATTCACTTTGTTTGCAAATAGAATAGCTACCCCTGCTTTTCCTGTTGCATGGAGTATTGTTTTCTATCCTTTGACTTTCAGTATATGAATTTCTTTTTGAGTTGAATGTATTTCCTGCATACTGCACATTGTTGGATCTTGTTTTTTGATCCATTCTGCCAATCTGTATTGATTGTTGAACTGATACCATTTACACTGATGATTATAATTAATGCGTATTGATTTATCCTTGTTATATAATTTTCCTGTTGTTGGTTCTCTTTTTTTTGTTTTGTTTAATTGCTTGTGCCTGGTGGATTCATTCTGTTGGGGTTCATGAAATTGTCTTTGTTAACCCTTTCTAAAATATCCTTCAGAACATTCTGGAGTGTTAGTTTGGTGGTCATGAATTTCTTCAGGTGAATCTTATTTCTCTAAATTTTTAAAGATAAATTTTGCAGTGTCAGTCAATCTGGGTTGAAGGTTGTTTTCTTTTAGTGCTTGAAATACTTCAAGCTCTCCTTGACCTATGGCTTTGGGTTGAGAGGTCTGCTGTGATGATGATGCACTTTACTCTATAGGTGATTTGTTTCCTTTCTCTAACAGCTTTAAATATTCTGTTCTTGTGTTGAATTTCTGCAATCTTGACTATTGCATGCTTTGTTGTAGTTTTTGTTTTCTTTGATCATGGCTAATTGGAGTTTAATTGGAGTTTCCTATGCCTCACTTATCTGTACATTAAAGTCTTTTTCCGTGCTTGGGAAGTTTTCTTCCATTACTTCTGTGAACTGGTTTTTTTATGTTACTTGCATTATCTCCTGCTATTTCATTGACTCCCATAAATCTTACGTTATTCTTTCCATTATTTAACAGTTGTTCAATTGATATTTCATAATCCATTTTTATTTATTTTTAAGAAATCTTTCTTTTTGTGATTGCAAACTGCAAACCTGTCTTCTAAATGTGATATTCTGGCCTCACATTTGTTCATTCTGCTGTGTATACTTTCAATAGAATTTTTAGTCTCCTGGATATCTGTTTGAATCTGTTTCATGGATTCCATTTCTTGTTGGACATTTATGATTTCCATCATTTTCCTAAGTTCCTCTGGTTTTTTTTTTTTTTTTTTTTTTAATCTGTATCTACTCTAGATTCACTAATCATGTCTTTCACTGTGGTCAGCATCTCTTTAGTTATTTGAGAAATTATTTCTAATTTGATTTTTTTCTAGCCTCAATCATATACTTTGTCACTTCCACCATTACCACTTCAGAGTTTCCAGGTGGTTAGCTTTTGAATTGTTCCACCATACTGCCCTCTGAGTTTGCCTTGCAGGAGCTGGAAGTCTGAGGTTGCATCTTGCTACTGTATCTTTTCATTTTCTATTTTTTCTTTCAATTTAGTTCCTGGGTTGATGCTTGTAAATTCCTAATGGTGGCTGGCTTTATTGCTGCTATTGAGAACTCCTTAGGAAGTGACTACTTTTCAGAGATGTCTTCTCTCTGTAGTTGGCTTTTGGCTTTTGAGTGTTGGAAAATCCTACCTCTTTAGTTCATTGGAGATGAGAAGTTGCTGCCTATTTGGCCTAGTCCCTGGTTCTTTGGCACTAGCCTATAGTATTGTTTATGATTGTCAGGTAGACAACTGAATAGAACAACTGTGTCATGTTGGCTAAAGTAGTATAGTTAGTAATAACAATATCAAGCACAGTGTAGAAAATTACAAACTGTGTTAAATGTTAATTTGTCACCTTAACCATTTGAACAAGATTTGTAGTTATTTAATAAAATCTAAAATAAACCAGAAAGTTGTATACCATAAATATCCCCTTAATAAAATGATTTTACCCTCAGGGGAGAAAACTTAAAAGGGGTAAGAAGGAAAAATAGAGAAATAGAAGAAGAAAAGAGATTAGAATCAAGGCTGAAGGACAAAGGAAAATTACACAAGCTTTGGGAAACTGGTGAGGAAAACAAGAGGGAAAGAGAGAAGGAAGAAAGAGAAACAATTCCAAAAAAACCAAGGAACAATGTTCACGCACATATGAAAACCAGAACAAACAGTCAAGAACAACAAAAGCAAAGAAAGGAAGGAAAAAACATGTCTGTTTCAGGGCATGTCTCTGCTGTCACTGGTAGACAAAGGGAGCAGACAGAGCCCAGATACGTTTGTTGATCCCAGAAATCCTGCAGTAAAATTATGCCAGGTGGTGGATAATCCCAGCAAACCTACACTTCCAATGCCACTGAAGTTCAGACTGATCCAGGGTTTTGGCTGTGAGGCTGGGACCCAAGTTGTTCAACCCACAACACCCTGGGTGCCTCTTGCTGGCTTGAACTTGGCTCCCTGATCCTAGGTGTCTCCCACAGCTGTTTCTCACCCTGACACTGGGAGCTGCTTGATGGAGCCAACCTGCAGGTCCTCTGAGTCCCGAGTTCAGCTGGTTCCTCTCCAAAATAGTGATTGGCCAGTTGCCCTCTCCTGGGGACGTCTGAACTGGAATCACTCATCAGCCACTGCAGTCTGCAGTGTCAGGTGCTCTGTTCCACTTGTGCACTTCTCCATGAAGGCCTCTGGAATCAGTGGTAGTCACTGTGCCTCTGTAGGTTTGAACTGTCTCTCTCATGCCACAAGCTGGCATTCATGGAGAAAGCATTGTTTGCCATCTCCCTTTTCTGCATTGAAGTCCCTCTTTTTGCTGTCCCTATGGGTTCCAATTCTCACTGGGGACTCCTTCTCTTACCTACATTCTTTAGTCCAGCATCTGAACTCCAGGTCTCCGAGTGGCTGATTTGCTGCTGCTCACCACTCCACCATCTTCCTGGAAGTCCAGTTAATTTCTGTAAGTGGTGTGAAGGCATTCAGTCTTCATGAATATGGGCCATCAGTATTTATCTTTGTGGTTTGTTTTCCTTGCCATGTTGAAATTGAACCCGAGGCTTCATCTATGCAGGGCAAGTGCTCTACCACCCAGCTACATCCTGGCCTTTGTTTAGTACCTCATTTCTTCTTCTGTTTTACTCCTGTGTAAGCATATGTAACTGAATGCATTGTGGCTTACTTGTTTTATTTTAGTGCTGTGTTGGGGATCAAACCCAGGACTTGGCGCATACCAGGAGCAGACCCTTCCCCACTATTTCTGTTGTGAACAAATGTTATCTTAGATCAATTAAGAAGAAAAAATAAGCTTTTATTTTACTTTCACTTATTCCTATGATACTTTTTTTTGTGTAAATATGAGTTACTGACCTATAAAATTTTCTTCTTTGAAAACTTCCTTCTAATATTTCTTGTAGGGCAGGTTCACTGGCAACAAATTTCTTCAGAAAAATTTCTTTTAATTTGAAGAAGGCTTTATTCATAGTTCAGTTTTGAAGGATGGTATTATAGTATCCAGAATTCTAGATTGATGGGTTTTTTCCTCAACACTTAAATCCAATCATGTGTTACTTAATGATAGAGATATACAATCTATGTCCTGGGCAATTTTATCATTGTGTAAATGTCATAGAGTGTATTGTCACAGATCTATATGGCATAGCCTGCTATATATCTAGATGGTATTGCCTTTTGCCTCTGGGCCCATGGTGAACAGAACAATGAGTTTAAATTCAGCTCAAGGAAACGATGCACTCAGGAGACACAGTAAAGACAGAGCAGATGTGGTTGCTGCTGGCATAACATGGCATACTGTTTCACAGTAAAAATTTTTTTGTTAGTAGGAGTGTACCCAAAAATGATGATCAAGAGAAGAGTAAACACATAAACCAGCGGCATAGTTGTTAACCATTATCGATACTTTTGTACTATACATGCTTACATATGCTGTACTTTAGTGTGACTGGTGACACAGCAGGTTTGTGTACACTAGTTTCAGCACAGACATGTGAGTCACACATTGAGCTGTGATATGAGGATAGCTGTGAAATCACCAAGTGACAGAAAATTTCTAGTTTCATTAAAATCTTAGGGGACCACTGCTGTAGATGGATGTAATTCTTAAATTATTATTATTATCTTATTATAAGCATTGGTTTATTCCTTTTAGGTGAGGCATTTTATTTCCCTGCCTTTTTTCAGAATCCTTATTTGTCTTCAATGTTCTGTAGCTTGAAAATTTATGTGCCCAGCTTTGGTATTGTTGGCATTCATTCTTCTTGAGTTTTTTCCTGCCTTTCCCGGGTTTGTGGGTTAGTGTCTGACATTAATTTGAGGAAATTATCAACCATTGTTTCAAATATTTTTGTTCCTTCCTCTCTTCCTCCTGGAATTCTCATTGTGTGTTAGGCCTTTTGTAATTGTCCCCCAGTTTTTGGGTCTGTTCTTTTTTCTTTGCTCAGTTTCTCTTCCTGTTTGTTTTCTAGTGTTGGCAGTTTCTGTTGTGACTGGCATCCTGAAGCTCAGTGTGTCCACCCTTAGCCAGCGACTGTGTCCCTGGAGCTTTGTCTGTCCCACTTCCATGTGAAACTCCAGCCATCTGCACAGTGCCTTTTGGGTTTTTAGGGTTACTTCCTGTAGAAGTTTATGCCTGTGATTTCTGCTCGGGCAAGCCAAGATTCTCTGTGTTTTCTTGTGTTTCTCCAGTTTTGGGGACACCAGTTAGTCCTATTAGCCGTTCTCTGATAGATCTAAGGAGTTTTTGATTTTTTTTCTGGTTTTTTTAGTGTTTTATTTGTTAGAATTGAGTGACTATTTCCAGCTTCTTACATGCTAGACTGCAAAGTAGAATTCCTATTATTGAATTATTTTTCTAATTTCATTTTTTGGGTATGTTACTGTATAATTACTATGCAAACTTTACTGAATTCATTTATTAATGCTACAGTTCTTTTGTGGATTCTTTGGGGTTTTCTCTCTATAGAATCCTGTATGTGCTTTGGATGTGGATATAGTTTTACCTCTTGTTTTCCAACCCCATGCCACTTATTATTTTCTTTTTTGTTGCCTAAGTTCTTCTGGTACCAAGTTGAATCACAGTGGTGAAATTCCTTTACTTTCAGGGGAAGACCTTCAGCTTTTCATTGTTGAGTGTGATGTGAATGCTGGTCTTTGTATAAATGCTCTTTATTTGGGTGAGTTAAAGTTCCCATCTATTACTACTTTGTTGCACGTGTTACTTTTTAAATCATCAGTGTTGAATGTTGTCAAGTTCTTTGAAATGATAGTAGGAATTTAGGAGGTTTTTCTTTATTCCACAGTGTTCTGATTTTTGCATGTTGAACTCCCCTTACGTTCATGGAATACATCCTATTTGGTCATGGTGTATAAATCTCTTAATATGCTGCTGTTGGTTTACTAGTGAAAATTGAAGTCTGAAATCTGACTTTTAGATGTTTCAAATTCTGAAACTTCGGACATGATACTACAAATGGAAAATTTCTTACCTTGTTTCATGTGACAGGTGGCAGTCAAAACTCAGGCACACTAAAAATATTATTTAAATTTGCTTTTGGGCTGTGTATATAAGGTGTACAAGATGTGATAAAAATATGGTGAATATTTAAATTTAAAAAATTTATCACAGTAAAAGACACAGGGCATTAATCCCGCTCACAGTACTTCCTCTTGCTTTGAACATACTTATCCCATTATTTTTCCACTTTCTGAAGCAGTTCTGGGAGTCATTATTACTCGTATCTTTAGTTGCATTGTCCTGGCTGCTTTGATGTCCAGAATTGATTCTAAATGTTTGCCTTTCATGATCATTTTGACTTTGGGGAAGGGCTAGAAGTCACACAGTGTTAGATCTGGTAAATAAGGTAGATGAGGGCACACTGTAATGATTTTTATAAGCCTGTCTTTCCATTGGATGGCAGATAGCAGCAAGATTCATGGTATTTTTACCACACCTCATAAAGATACTCACAAAAGAGGACTTCTAGAACTGTTTCCAAAGTAGCAGGAATGGTGGGTGTGTTGGGGGGGGGGATTTAAGGGGAATCAATGACAGTGAATCTTTTACTGTAATAAATTTTAAAATTTAAACATTCACTGCATATTTCTGTTATACCTGATAATGTGAAACAAATGAATTTTGTGTTTAGAATCGGATTCCATCCTTAAGATGTATCATTGTGTGTATGCTAGTATTTCAAAATCTAAAATGTCTTCTGGTCACAAGTGTTTCATATAAGGGATACTCAACCTATGTTTCACTGAGGATTTTTGCGTTTGTGTACACAAGGGATATTAGTCTATAGTTCCCCTAGTATGCTCTTGTTTCTTTATGAGCCATTCTTTATACTGTGATTTTAGTGACCTTTTTTCTTTTTATACTGGGAATTGAACTCAGGACCTTGTGCTTGCGAGGCAGGCACGGTGCCACTGAGCTAAATCTCTGGCCCTTTAGTGACCTTTTTTAAAATGGAGATTTGACCATAGATATATGTTATACCAAATGATGAAATAGAAGTATACTCATTAAAGGTATTAAGAAAATAAGGAAGTTTGTTATCTTTGCTAACACTCTATATTGGATTTACAGTTTTAGCTAAAATAAAATGCTAAGAGAAGAAAATGAGAAGATAAACATTAGAGCAGAAAAATGTTAACTGCCAATATTTCTAGACAATCATGATCATCACCTTAGAAAATTGAAGAAATCACTTGTTAAATCTGTTACAGTTCTTAAGTTTACCAGGAAAATGCTAAACAAAAATCACAAAACTTTCCATATATTCCCAATATGTGATTAGAAATAAAATGATATAGAAGGGCCACATGTAGCTTCCAAAGCATGTGCAAGAACTATAAGAAAAAGCCTATGAGAGAAAAAAATCAGGACCATAAAACTATGTTTAAAATTTAAAATGTATTACCATGTCTTACAGGGAAAGATTTGATAGGTAAATAGTAAGAACAGTTAATTCATAAAATAACTAATGATCATTAAATTTAACTTCATTTCAGAAAATTGGTGAAACCTGATATAAAATTACATTATTTTCCCATGTAATGTCAGAGATTTCTGATATTCAGTGTTCGATGATTCTTATTAACAAAGAAGGCTTCCTTTGCTGTCCTGAAATGAAATGCATAGATGTGTAAGCTCCTTGCATACACTAATTTGAAAAATATCTCTCAATATATAATAATGAAAAGAAAGGGAAGGTAATTCATAGTAAAATAGTATTTACTGCATCCAAAATGTTCATGCTAGAAGGAATAATAATAATTGTTAAGTTTTACATATATCATATGATTTGATCTTCACACAATTCCATGGGTTTTGGCACTGTTAGTATTTTAACAGAGTAAGAAGCAAGGGATTAGAGAGACTGAGTAGTTTTCTCAAAGTCAAATAGCTAGGAAATGCTAGACTGGGATTTCAGCCCAACCCATCAGACCTTAGATCCTGCATTCTTAATTTCCATTCTTAGAATTGATATGAACTTGGATACCTCAAAAGCACTTTGGATTTGCTTTAAACTCTAGAGCTTTCCTCCCTCTACCTTTACCTTGGTGTTTTTAATGGTTCTGTCTAACGGAATGTCATCTCCTTTTGTCCAGTTGCTGACTCCAGAATGTGGTAGATATTCCTAACACCTCCTTCCAGTTCAATCAATCTCAAGCCAGTAATCACTAACTCATTGTAAATTTTGCTTCTTGAATAGTTGTTAAATCTTTTTACTTCTCTTTTTTTCGACTACTGCCAGCCTCAGTCAAACCTGTTATCTCCTGGCTGGACTACAGCATGTACCTTGAGGTTCTATCCTGTCTACTTCTGGTGTGATCTTCAAATATAAAAACTATAACTCCTTTCTCCTGCTAGTTGTGTATGATGTGTGTTTATTCTTAAACTCCTTCAGTGTTTACTCCTTGTTCTTAGGATAAAGACCAGACTTATAGTAGGATCTGGAAGGACATTATCTGGCCTGTGCTGATCTCTGCAGTCTTTTTGACTCTTCTCCTGTCCCTGGACCATGACTGTGGGAGAAATAGAACTGTGACTGCTTTATTCTTTAATGAGATCGTCACTAGTTTATACTCTCTCTGTTCCCTCTGCCTGAAATTCAGCCTCCTTCCCCAGTCCTACTCATCCTTCTCAGCTCATTTAGTGCTGCCTCCAGAAAACTTTCCTCACCATTCCCCTTTCCCCCAGACCATATCGATTCTGGTAACAAGGTACTGCAGCATCATTTATGGCATGTAAAACATTTTGAATTGCATATTTTGATGTTTGTTAATATTTGTCTTTCTGTCTTAGAGGACCAAGCACTGTAATTCATATTTAATATATTTAAATGAATGAATACATCTAGTTTTAACTATTCAATTTTCTTCATAAAGTTACTAAAGTTGAGTGATGTGGCATAGTCATTCTGAGGTGGAGTCGATTGCCACTTACTCCTGAAGGTACTTAATCTCCTTGAGTCTCAGGGTCCTTATCTATTAACTGGTGATAAAAATAGTGCCTGACTCTTGGGTTGCAGGGATTATGTGAGTTAATACACCTAAGGCTCTGGAGTAATAACACCTGATTCATATTAACATGCTCAGTTAGTTAGTAGTGGCTCTTGGTATCTATCCAAGGTCACGCACACAGTGGCTGTTGCAGATACAGGTTCTCTTTTGTGCTATTCTGCACTCTTGAAATCAGTTGGGATTCTTGCAGATCTATTCTGTTGTGAGCTGAAATCATTTTTGTACTTTATTTAAAAATGGATCTGTCCAGTTTCTTTGACAGAAGATGTACACATTTTGTTGTCTTCTGTTTAACCCTTTGCATATAAGGACCATTCTCAGTCTGATAGAAGACGACATTTCAGATATATGGTGAAAATTGTGCTGACTCAAAGGACAAGAAGGTTTACAGATTTTATAGAACTTTGAATATCCACTTAAAGTCTTTGAACTCAGATATTTTGAAATAAATAATTAAAGGATTTTAAGGAAGTAGTGAATTCTATACATAGGTTTGTGTTTAGAAACTTGATCTAACTCCTACAGTTGAAGTGACGCTTTCTGATAAAATTAGGGTAGTTAGGAGGAAGGCCTGGGTTTAGTGGAAAAGATAATGAACTTTGGTTTCTATAGATCGAGTTGAAGTTGCTTGTATGTCTTCTATGTGGAGGTTCCCTCAAGTTAAATGTGGGATAGAAGTTAGGAAGGAACCCTGGGTTGAAAGTACTGAGAACTATTTAGTACAGTATAACAAAGAAAATGAGCTGTTGACAATGGGCAGAAGCAGCTCAGCTGCCCCTTGCACGTGACACAGTTTTGTCAGCTATTACTCCTTTACATTGTGTACCTGAAGATGATGAAGGCAAATTTTAAGTAGTACCCTGTAATTCCAGATTTTTACTAGTCAGTGTGGCCTTCCCCCTAGGTAGTCTGATTTAGTGCTGTAAAATTTATATAGGTACTGTGTTTGTTTTTTAAAAAAACTATGCTTGTCTTGAAAAGGAAATTAAGCATGAAAATAAGGATAAAGCTCTTGCAGAGAACTTAAAGAACATGGTAAATTTGTTAAGTCCCATGTTAGCTAGACATTCTAGACTCTTCGTTCTCAGAATACCATTCTAACTCAAGTGTGTCTGTCCCCTCTCTCCCCCCCCCCCCCCCCTTTCCTTAACTAGGAATTGTGGTGCTTGGAATAAACAGAGCTTATGGGAAAAATTCATTCAGTAAAAATCTTATAAAAACGGTGAGTGTAAAAATTAAAACATTTACTTCTAATATTAAAATCTAATGTTAACATCAGTCTGAAAATGATTTTTTTTTCTTTCCTCCTTACCCTCCCTATTTTGCTTTAGTTATCAAAAGCTGTGGATTCTTTAAAATCTGATAAGAAAGTGCGGACCATAATAATTAGGAGCGAAGTCCCAGGGATATTCTGTGCTGGTATGTAAATGAATTTTATTATGAAATTATAGCCTGTTTCCTCTTTTATTATGAAATTATATTAAAGTCTGTTTCGTTAAAATGTTGTGTGGCTTGAACTTCATTGCCAGCAACTCCTCTTTGTTTGCTTTTTTACTGTTTCACAAGAAAAAATACTTAGTATTAGAAAGAAACTTTTGTAATGTGAGTTGTTTTAGATGTTAAAAAAATAATTTGAGCCACTAAAATATTTGTGGTATATAAATAGTATTTATGAAACATCTAATGGGAAGGGAAATTTGTCTTCTGTTCCAGCATTATGCTCTGTACTTTTAGTTGTTCAAATGGTACTTTCATTGGCCAGTATTATCTGTCTGCCATGTTACAAAGCATTCAGTGTAGAATTTGCTCTGGAGATTGGTGGTTATAGCAGCACCCATGTGGTTGTGTGCCTGTGGTTGTACAGTATTTCCAGGTTGGTATCTGGCATCAAAAGATGTGGCTAAGTGACATGTATATTTTTCTGTTCCTGCCCCATTACCAGAGCTAAAGATTGATGCATCTTGGATTTTTCTTATTTCTCAGTATTTCTAAGCCATGATATTCAATGAATCATTTTCAACTAGTAAAAAGTGTAAGTGATCAAGATGAGAAAAGGCAGGTAATGTGCAGTGTCGTGTAATTTACCAGTAAGCAAATAATAGAATTTAAAGCATAAAAATATACTTTTTCAGTCAAAATATAACTAGGGTAATTCCCTTGAAGTAATCAGACATTCAAGGGAACCACTGCAGTGTTCTGTTCATTAAGCAGATGTTTACTGAGTATTTAGAAACATACTTGGAACAGTTCTGAGAATATGAGAGAGTATTTGTAGACAAATGATTTAGAGGTGTCTTAATTGTGGTTGATATTCTTTAGTGTGCTCAGTCATTTTAAGCTTTAATCTCTTACCTTAAAACCTTGTAGTCTTTTATGATCACTTAGGGGAATATAGTGCAAATGAGTTATATTTTGGCTTTGATAGGATTTTATTGCTTTCTTAAAATGTAGTGTAACATACTTAAAAGGATTAGCTTTAACTCCTGATGGCTAATCAAAGAGTGTAGAACCAATACCCTCCTGTGCTTGGGCTGTGGTGTTAGAAATCATAGGCCTCTCTTTTCACATTTCTCAAAGGTAATACTGCCTGCCTAGTAGGGGTGTTAGAGATTTTGTTGAGGTAGTGTAAGGAAAGTGCAATGCACTAGAGTTGCCCCTTGGCCTCTCATGCAATAGTGTGGTGTTTGCATATAGCTTACTCACACCTTCTATAAACTTTAAATTATCTCAAGAGTACTTGTAATTCCTAGTGCAATGTAAATGCTGTGTAAATAGTTTTGCACTCTATTGTTCAGGGAATACTAACAAGAAAAATGTTTGCACATGTTGAGTATGGATAAACCTCCTCTCCCCAGTTGTTTTCTCTTTATGGTTGATTGATTCAGAGGATGTGGAATCCATGGCGATGGAGCGCCAGCTGTAGTCAATAAATGATAACTATGGTTTTTATAAGGTTCTACATACATTTTGAGTTCTTTTTGTTTTTTAAACAACATGAGGAACTTATACCAACATAATTATAATTCTTATTTCTGTAACGTTAGAATAGAAACTTTGAGACTGGGTGAACGTGGTCTTGAGGTGAATGGCTCTCACGCCGTGACTGGTGGCTCTGAGGTCTTCTTCTGGGGATGATAGGGCAGCTTATTGGGAAGTTGTACATTGTTCTAGGGCTTTTAAGGAAGGCTGAATACATGAGTCTTTGAAGAGTGGTAGTGATACTGTGTAGGCAGGACAACACTGTGTTAGTGTTCTTCTAGGTTTTGTCTTTCCATTAATAATAGATTTTGTAATTTTCACACTAATTACTGGGAGAAGTCTTTATTTTACCCTTTCTTTGTCTTCCCATTTATTTGTTCTGCTTCTTTGAACTAATAATGCTGTCTGAAAAGGGCTTCAGTGCTTGCTTGCAGTTTGTAGCTGTTGCTGACAGTTCCTTTTTGGGGGTATATTAAATAATATACAAAATACTGTTTTATCAGATGAGCAAGTTAGCTTTGAGTACTTTTTTCCAATTTAATTTAATCCATGTCTTCATGTACTTTTAAATTTTCACACGATCAAGGTAACCTTTAATATTTTAACTCAATAAGATTTGTTACTGTATTCTGTGAAAGTATTTTAATTGTAGGAAAATTGTAGCAAATAATTTATTTTAGTAATTCACTGTGTCATTTGTGACCATTCTTTGTGAAAGGTTTTCTTGAATTTCAGATAGACAGTCCAGTGGGTTTGTCTGTATTTATTTGTACATTTGAAATATAATTCCAGGTAAATACAATCTCTTTATCTAGTAAAAGAATACTTAAACTTATCATAGCCTATAATGGTATAAATATATTACTTTTAATCAAGCTTTTTTTAGTTCTTATTGAAGAATGCAGTCTTTCATGTAATAAAATCTTCTGGGGATTGAACTCTAGGCTTTTGCTCCCATCTAAATCCCTAGCACTGTTTTGAATACTTATTTATTTTGAAACAGGGTCTCATTAAAGTAGCTAAGTTGCCCAAGATAGTCTTGCGCTTGCCATCCTCCTTCCTCAGTGTCCCAGAGTGCAGGATTAACAAATGTGCACATCTGTGGCTGGCTCACATAATGAAATCTTTAATTTTTATTCTGACATAGTAGTAATAGTAAAAAAGCAAACCCCTCAAAAATAGTGTACCTCTCATTTCCCCAAAGTCACTCATTTTCCCTCTTCATCTCCGCAAACGTTTCTCTTCTCTGTGTATTTATTCCAGTAGTACCTTGGTCATTTCTAAAACTTAAAGCTTATAAAGTGATCTTGCCCCAAATTCCTTGAGCAGAGGAACTTTTTTTATTCCTTGTCATCTTTTGTATTCTCAGAACACAACATAAAATAGGGACTCAGCATATAATTGCTGAAATGAATCAGTCTTTAAACATTGCTTTAATTCACTGATGCTTTTTTAGGGATTGGTGGCATATATTTAAGGAGTTTCTCTGAATTATTTCAAACCTCTGTCATCTTAGAGTGTTCTGTCAATTTTGTTTTATTTTCCCTACACCCCTTTTCTAAAGTTGTACGAAAACAGATAATTTCAGGACTGTTGAAGAGTTTCTTACGTTGCACTGGACCAAGTGTTTTGTGACTTCTGTCAACTGTTTCACTTACATTAATCAAATTTTACTTAAAAAAGTAGTAAGTTAAAATGTATGCAAAAATATACAAAGAGAAATCTTGGTCTCTGTTCCTTTCTTCCTCTAATAAAAATAATTTTATCATTTTTCTCAACATTTCATTATACTACTACATAATCGTTGTATAAATATATACATGCGCTCCTTAGAATAGTAAGCAACTAACAGGATACATATAAAGATTCTTGCAGTTTGGAAAATACATAAGAGTTACATAAAACATTTTTTTTTTTTTTTGGTATTGGGAATCGAACTCAGGTCTTTGCACTTGAGTAGCAGGCGGTGAAACCACTGAGCTGAATCCCCGGCCCTATAAAACATGTTATACCCAATATTATTACAGCTATATGAGGTATGTAAGTAAAAGCATAGATCAGGGGTGGTATTTTCTATAACTGGAAACTTTTTGAATATTGACAAATTATATTAAGCAAATATATATGCAATAAATAAGTTAAAAACTTACAACGTGTAGTGTATTAGTGTATTTTTCTGTTTTGGTAACGTAAGTTGTGCCTGTGATCCCAAATTATTGTTAAAACATTTGAGAGGAAAAATTTTAGACTATAAAGATACTTTGTAGAATAATTCAGATCCTTTCATTGTACAGATTCCCTAGGAAGTACTGGGCCTGGTTAAATATAGTGGCTTAGTTGAAACTACTTGACTCCCAGAGCAGGGTTTTTTTGGGAGGTGGGGGTAGAAACAAACCCAGGCAAGCACTTTACTACTGAGCTACCCCCAGGCAGGGCTTCTTTACTATACTGTGGTTTCTAATACAAGATCTAAAAGGAATATGAAGTCTCCTTTTTAAGTTCTTTTATT
>NW_004624868.1:1235761-1253336 GCF_000247695.1 Heterocephalus glaber
CACTAGGGGCACAATTTCTCCTGTTATCTGAGAAATTATTTCTGATTTCATTTTTTCCAGATCCCCTTTGTAGCCAGTTCAGTGGGTCCAGGTGGTTGAGTATCAGAGTGTTCCATCTCATTTCCCTTTGGGGTTGCTTAGGTGATCTGGACATCTGGTTTTGAGAGTTATTTACGTGTTTTCTCATTTCGACTGGGGCAGGGGCCTGTTATCGCCTGCACGGATTACCTCCTCTGAGCTGGGAGAGGTGGGACAGGGGCTAGGAGCAGCGGTAGGGATGGTGACCCAAAAGCCCTTTCTTGTGGGCTGGGAGCAGCGGGAGGGATGGTGGCCGGGAAACCCCTTCCTCTGGACCAGGAGCAGTGGGATGGCAGCTCAGAAGCCCCTTCCTCTAGGCTGGCAACGGTGGGATGGATGGTGGCCCGGAAGCCCCTTCCTCTGGGCCAGGAGCAGCAGGACAGAAGGTGGACCAAAAGCCCTTTCCTCTGGTCTGGGAGCAGTGGGAGGAATGGTGGCCGGGAAGCCCCTTCCTCTGCACCAGGAGCAGTGGGACGGTGGCTCAGAAGCCCCTACCTCTGGGCCAGGAACAGTGGGACTCAGTACCTTGGTCTGGTGGTCTGGTGTCCTCTGAGTCTTTATAGTGTGGAACCCGGTGGCTGCCTGTCTGTAGAGGCGTGATTCGGGGTCTTCCATTCAATTTGAGACCTCGGTAGGACGTGGGCAGACCTGCCTGTCTGCAGCAGGCTGATTCGGCATGTTCTGTGCGACTGGGGACCTTGGTAGGGCATGGGCAGACCTGCCTGTCTGCAGCGGGGTGATTCGGTGTCTTCCACATGCCTGGGGACCTTGGGAGGGCATCCTCCTTTTTAAGTTCTTTAAACTTCATACATTTACACATCTTAGTGGGTCTGTTGGTTGGACGTCACTGTTTATCTTTCTTGTAGATTAGAACACTGTCTCTGGGCTCATGGCTTGCCTGTATTTCTTAGAACATTAGAAAATGCATTTTGTTAGCCAAAGCTTATTGTGAAGCATCAGCTACACTGATTATATTAGAGATTGACCTGAATGTGTGCTGCTTCTGCTGCATGTTCTAGAAATTGTTTATTCATTTTTAATGTTAATCTTGTTTCTTTCACATGAAATCTAAAATAATTCTATTTCAAAATGTTTACTTAAAATTTTATTATTGCTTCTAGTGAAGTTATGGAAAAGTCCTTTTGAATAGGCCCCTGCATTAGCTAGAAACTTGTAATCACAATCATCTATTTACTTTTATTTAACTATTCTAATGCTAAATTGCATAGTGCCAGTGCATTGTTTTGTACCATAATGTTTTAAAGTGAAATTTTATGAGAAATTTCTGACACTTAGGATTTTTTCTCTTTGAAATTCCTAAAATAGATGACAAACAGTTCTTGGTAATTGATTCCTGTGTGTAGAACTCTAAATTGAGTATCTCACTGAATTATATCCATGTGGGTTTTTGAAAAAAGAGGTTGTTTTACTTCTGCTTTTAAATTCTAGTAAATGGTGTTATGACTAAAAACTTCTCACTAAAGCTGTCAACCTGCATTATTGAACACAGTGTGTACTGTTCTAATAGATACAGATCTCATGACAGATAATAAATATGTGGAAATCTTTGAGTAATGAAGTAATCTGTTTAATATTATTTCATAACCTTAATTGTATATTTGTTTATCTAGTTAGACAAATGAAGTAATAAGTAAAGCGAGGGGCATAAGTACCACACGTTTGTATTTGTATTAGTTTAGCATATCAGCATAGAGTTTTTGCTGTTGTATATCATTCTTTGAAATTAAAAAAATGTGTTTTGAGATATGAATTACTTACAGTGAAATATACCCAGTGTAAGTGTGTAATTGATGAGTGTGGACAGGTGTTAAAACGATGATCACACTCAGGTTATAGGTCATGTTCATCATTTAGAAAGTTTTCTTGTCCATTTGTAGTCAGTCCTCTTTACTTAGCTTGGTCTCTTAACATCCAGGTCTCCTTGCTGCTACTGTAGTTTTGTCCATTCTAGAGTTCCTTATAAATGGACTCACAGTACAGGTGGTCTTTTATGTCTACCCTCTTTCACTTAGCATAATGCTTTGAGTTCACCCATGTTTTATGCTTCAATGGTTCCATTTTTTTTTTACCAAGTATGATTTTCAGTTTATTGTTGAGTATGTATTTTATCTGCTTCATAGTCATTCATTGTATGGGTATTATTTCTCTTTACCAGTTGATAGTCATTTGAGTTTTTCCATCTTGGGATTTTATGCATACTGCTTCTAGATGTGTTAGTCTGACTGTTGGGTTATCAGCTTTCCATTACTGTAACAAAATACCTGCGATAATTAACTTAAGAAAAGAGGTTTTATTTTGTCCCACTGTTTTGGAATTTCCAGTCTATGATCAATAAGCTTCCTTGGTTTGGATCTGTGGCAAGGCAGCACATCATGGCGAGAATGCTTGGAGAAGCAAAAGCACTCACAGTCATGTGTCTGGGAAAGAGGAAAGAGAGAAAGAGGAAGAGGCCAGGGTCCCAAAGTCCCCTTCCAGGGAATGGAATGGTCACTGGGAACTGTGACCTAAAGAGCTCTGAGGAAGCCCTATCCTGAAACTGCTTCAATCACCTCCCAGTAGTGCCACTTGGAGGCCCATGCCTTACCACATGGATTTTGGCAGGGGACAGGACATTCAGCATCCAAAATAGCAGCTTCTGTGATGATTTACATATAGGTCTTTTTGTGAATGATTTTTGTTTTTTATATATTTCTCTTGGGGAAATACTTAGGAATACAATTCCTGAATTTTACTGTAACTGTTGTTTAGTTTTATGAGAAACTTGTTAACCATGCATAAGGCCCTGGGTTTGATCCCTAACACCAAGAAAACAAAATAGACCAAAACCCAAGAAACTTCCAGTTGTTTTCCAAGAAACTTATCGCTTTGCATTTTTGCCAGCAATGTATGAGAGTTCCAGGAGTTCCATATCTTTTTCAACACATGATGTTATCAGTCTTTTTCATTTTAGGCATCTTATTAGATACATACTCTTATGTCATCATGGGTTTAAGTTTTATTTCTTTAATGACTAATGAATTTTAGCATCTTGTGCTTGTCATGTGTCTATATTTTTTGGTGGAGTATTCAGATGTTTTCCTCATATTTTTATTAGAATGTTATGTATTGTTATATATTCTTGACACAAGTCTTTCATCTGGTATGTTTTGCTAATATTTTCTTCCTTTCAATGGCTTGCCTTTTTCCTTTCTTTGTACTTTGAGACTGACTTGTCAGTTTTTTCTTTTATGATTTATGCTATTTTGGTGGGTTAAGAAATGCTGCCTTGCTCCTGAGGCATAACACAGAAGATTTTCTTCTCTGTTTTCTTGTAGTACTTTTGTAGTTTTTATATTTTGCATTTAGGCTGATGTTGTATTCGGAGCTAATTTTTGAGTATGTTATGAGATAGAGACTGAGGTGTTATGTTGAAAATTATATTTGGTCTTTGGTCTGGTTTGAAGCACAGAGCCCCTAAAATGCTGAAAATTTCCAGAATGGTGCACGTGCCTTTGTTTTGTAACACAGTGATCTAAGCCAGGGCATCCCTGAGGAGCTTTCAGATGGGAGCTTCCAGTAGAAATACATCTATGGGATTGGAGGGCCAGCACTCTTGCCTCTGGGAAGCAGAAAAGAGTTAGAGTCAGAGTTCAATCACCAGGGGCCAGTGGTTTAATCAGTCAGGCCTGTGCAGTGAAACTCATGTGGAATCAGAATTGGAGGATCGGGTCAGGCCCTTCTCCCCATGTTCGGTGTCAGCAGTGGTGTTAGAGACGAGAATAATAATTGATGCTGGAAATGGGATTTGCTGAATCAATTCACAGAACTCAAGGAAATATTTTACCTACTATTCCAGGTTTATTATAAAGGATAAAACTAAGGAGAAGCTAAACGAACAAGTGCATAAGACAAGTTGGGATGTAGGGATCGCAGAGCTTCCATGGTCTGAGGCAGGAGATTAGGGTGTGGCCATGGGCGGGGCAAGTGGGCATGACCTGTCAATCATGGAGATCCGGGACAGGGGTGCAGAATACAATTCCCAAGCCCCGCACCTGGGACCAGTCAGAAAGTGCTATCTTCAATGCTGCTGGTGTGAAATGAAGCAGATTTTTGATAGGATGGTCTTGATCTGATACAACGTGAAGAATGAGAGATACACAAAACCTCTGCCATTAATCTCGTGCCAGTATGAGCTTTCTCAGTGGCCCACTTTCCATCTACAGATTGTACTTCTTTCTCTACCTTTAATAAATGTAAAACCTTTCTACCTTTTTCCAATGTCTTTGCAGAACACCAAGAACCTGGATAGAGTATATTGAACCCCAGAACGTGGTAGCACCACTCTCCCAGGCAGGTTGACATGTCCACTTACCTGGAAACTCCCCAAGTCTGTTGTTCAGGAAGTTTTTTTTAAGTGACGATTTTACTGCAGAGGCACTATTGATTAAGTCACTGGGCCTTGGTGATTGAGCACTTGTTTCCAGAGCCTCCCTCTCCACATAGGCTGCAGTGAGGGTGGAGTGACTCTTCTAACAGTTTAGCCGTTGCTTGTTCTTTCTGGTGACTAGCCTCTCTCCTGAAAAGCTATCTGGAGTCCCTGAGAGGGTCACCTCAGGAGCATAAGAGGGCTGCCTTTGAGTATCAAAAGATACTGTCACCCTGGAAATTCCAACGGTTTTAGGTACTGTAAGTGGTTTTTGTGTTTTCTTTTTGCATATCATTTCTTTTAGCACCATTTGTGAAATAATTAACTTTCTTCCCATTGCATTGAGACCTTACTATAGATCATTTGACAGTATGCATGTGTGAATAGTGCTCAGCTTGTCTATTCTATTAATGTATATATCTATCTTCGTTGCCAACACCATACTATCTCGGTTAATGTATACAGGACTTGAATGTTGTATTCGTCTATTTCCTGATGCTGTTACAAAATACTTGAAGCTGGGTAAAGACCAGAAGTTTATTTTGCATACAGTTTTGAAGGCTGAGAGTCTGAGATTGGATAACCCATATCTGTTTGGTCTCTGCTGAAGGCTCCTTTGGCTCCATCATGTCATGGCAGATGACTTCACAATGGCGGGAGTGCCTGTCAAAGATGGGAAACCAGACATTGAGGAAGGACCGGTTTTGGTTTTTAACAGAGCCTACTCGTAGGAAGTAATCTAGGGTCCAGTGAGAACTACAGTACTCCCATTTGAAGGCAGCGGCCCTTAGTGTGGTACGACTTCTTGGTGGTCTCCTGCTCTGAAGTATCTCACTGCCTCCCACTGGATGACCAACTACCAGGACAGGAAGCCCAGGGGGCACATGCAAACTGTAGCTAAACCACAGTAACACATTTGATTAAATTGATTTCTAAGTATTTCATGTTTTTTTGATGCCACTGTAAGTGGAATTTCTTTTTAATTTCAGTCCCAAATTTTTATTCCTAATAGACTGCTGCTGTGTATACTAGTAGTTGGTTTTTATCCTACAATATTGTTCAATTTTTTTTTCTTTTAAATTCTAGGAGCCTTTTTTGGAGATACTTGAGGTCTCCCTGTAGGTAGTCAAGTAATCTGTAGATAAAAACAGTTTTACTTCTTTCCAGTCTGTTTGCTTTTAATGTTTTTCTAATAGTATTGAACCAGACCTTCATTACAGGGTAAATAAATGTATTCAGATTGTCCATCCTTTCCTTTTTTTGACCTTAGAGGAAGGCAGTCTTTCACCAGTAAGTTTAATTTTTTTTTATAAGGTTGAAAGTTCCTTTTTATTCCTTGTTTGCTGAGGATTTTTAAATAAGTTAGAAACATGAGCTATTTCAAATCATTTTTGGGGGGCATCTATTGATAGTCAAATATAAAACTTGTGTAACGAACCTCTCTTGGTCATGATGTATTATCCTTTTTATATGTTACTCAATTTGATTTGTTAAATTTTGTTGAAGAATTTTGTAATTATGTCCATAAGGGGAACTGATTTCTTGTTACATCTGTTTTTGGTATCAATCATACTGATCTTATGAATTGAATTATGTTCCTTCTGTTTTTTGGGAAGAGTTTGTATAGAATCAATATTAATTCATCCTTAATTGTTTGGTAAACTTCACCATCAGAGCCATCTGGTCTAGAAATTCTTTTCATGAGAAGAATTTTAACTATTAATTTAATCTCCTTAATGGATACAGGGCTGTTCAAGTTATTTCTTTTTGAGTGACTTGTGTTTTTCAAGGAAATTATTTTAACATGTTTTCACATTTATTGGCATGATGTTTATAATCTTTATTTTCCTTTTAATATCTTTTGAGGCTACAGTTGTATCATTCATTTTTGATGTTGATAATTGTCTTTTTTCTTAAAATGGTACAAAACATTAATCACTTGTTGATCTTTTCAAAGAGATTTTAGTTTCATTGATTTTTTTCTTTTTAATTTTGTATTTCATTAACTGTTTTATTTTCTTTTCCTGTGTATTTTAGGCCTAATCTTTCTTAATTCTTTTTTTTTTTTAATCTTTCTTACTTCTTAAAGTGGAAGCTTAGGTCATTGATTCAAGGCTGTTTTCAGATAACCTTTTACTAATATAGTTATTTTAATTTCTTCACTTGAGCATGCCAGAGATGCCCATTAATAGTGATTCAATGCTCATCCTCTTTCTGAGAAAGTAGTAATTGATTTGTTGTTGCTGATTCATTATGGCTAATTTCCATTTTAAAAACCTACCTAAATACTCTTCAGGCTGTATAGATGCTGTTTGCTTTTTAACAGATAGGAAATGTCCATTAGTAATGTGCTGCTTACTCATCCCTGGTTTTACTCTTGGCACCCTCTAGCACTTTACTCATACAACATCTAAATGATCTTAAAGAAATAAAAGGCTCCTTGCCTTAGATAATCCTCAGAGTAGTGCCTGGCATTGGAATCATGGCTTCTAGAGGTGTCCATGTATGGATGCTGGACCCAGTAAACATGGGACCTTGTATAGCAAAGGCAACGTGACCAATGGAAGTTAAAGACCTGGAGATGGGGAGATTTCCCTGGTTTATCTGTTAGGTTCAGTGCAAAAACAAGGGTCAATGTGTGTGAGTGTCAGAAGGAAGCTTAGAAGGAAAGGTGATGTAAAGAAATGAGAAATCACAGTGAGCCCGGGAATGTGGAGGCCAAGACACCTACCCTTGGTCCCTGTGGAAAGACACAGTCCTGCCAGCCAGGTTTAAACTGGGACCCAGAAATACCAGGTAATCCTTCTGAGCCTGTGGGTTTTGTCCAGCAGCAACGGGAAACTGATCCCAAGCATATACCGTACTGCCTACCTGGCCACTTGGTACGTGGCCATTCTCCCTCTACGGTTCTCCATACGATTCTCCCTCTTGTCTGCTCCATCTTAGTTCCACTTTCCTTCTTCCTTCCCAAAGACAGAACTCGCTCTCTTCTTGGACTTGTACTCAGTGTTCCCTTTGCTTGGAAAGGCCTCTGTTCAAATGTCATCTCCTGCGAGAGTGGTTCCCTCCTCACTTAAGCCAGAGTCAGCCTCCCTACTTCCCCAGCTCTGCCACATTTTCCTGTTTTAGAGTTACATCTTTGAGCTTTTTAGTTACTGAATTTATATTTTACTATTTATTGTCAGTCTACCTTCCCACAGTTAAGCTCCTTCCTTGGAATCAGGGCAAGGGTCCATTGCCAGAACAGTGCCTGGTCATAGAAGGAGCAGCTGGTTCATGGAACAATTGAGTGACCAATTTTGGATGGTGAGAAAGTAGCCTTGACTAAATGCTTGATGAAATTAGCTTACTATTGAACATGTATGGGTGACTTGTGTGGTTAAGAGTGACTTGTTTTTGGGATACTGTCAGAGTCTCATAGATTGTACCTAGAGTACCAGTAAATCCAGCCACTTTCTTCCCCTCCTGAATTTGAAGCAGCTTTATTACCTGTTACAGCTATTTGAAAATGGGACTTGTATGTGTACCCAAATGGACTTCCAGCTTTCCTCCTCTCCAGCAAGGCTGCCTGGGAGGAGCAAAGCTGCCTGATTGTGGGGCTGTGAGCAGAGAGCAGGCCTCTCTAGAGGTCACAGGCCTTTCTCCTGGCTGATCAGCTAGGCAAGGAGGAGGTCACTGGGGCAGTGGGAGGTCAGAGTGTCCTCAGGTAGCAGGCCTCTCTTACACTGGGCAGGTGGGGGAGTGTGATTCACCTCTTGAACATCAGATTTGGTAGAAACATCAGATTGGTAGCTAGGAAGCCACAGTCAAACCAAAAAGAAGAAAGTTAACTTTTAACAGTCTGTTCCTGGCAGTTGATCTTGAATAGCAATTTTTTTTGTTAGGTCTTCTCTGTGAACTGGCAGGAGTAGACTGGGATCAGCACACCTTTACAGTTATGGGCCAGATATTTTAGGCTTTGTGGGTCTCTTACAATCATTTTTACATATTTCTTATTTTATTTTTTAACCTTTTAGAACAGTAAAGACCATTCTTAGATTAAGGGCTATTATTAGTCTGTTTTGGTTACTATCATGAAATACTTGAAGCTGCTACTTTATAAAGAAAAGAGATGTATTTTCAGGAGGTACAAAGTCTAGACACTTACCTGGTAAGGGCCTTGATGTTAGTAGAGTACCAAACATCACAAGGTAAGAGGCAGGGTGTGTCTTCTCCCTCTTTGTATAAAGTCACCAGGATTCGATCATAGAGCTTTCCTCTAATGACCCTATCTAATTTTAATCACTTCCCAAAAGCACCATCATCTCTGAACACCTTTTTAACTGTACTGGATATTGAGCCCTTATACACAGTCTGCCAAAATATATGCACACTTCAGGAAAAGAAAAACTTGTATAAATATTTTGCTACTAAATTTATTGAGTCATCATGAGATTAATGCAAGTTATCTTGGCTTCTGCAATTACAAGAGGTGCTCAAAGTGGTGGCCATTAGCTTCTAGACATTTATTACTATGGCCAACTGCTGCTTGGGTAACTTTGGTCATGAGATTGCTGCATATGCATGTTCAGTTTCGTCTCTAAGGGCCAGCAGTGTAGTGTGGGGTTTTCTGCAATATGCGACATGCTCTAGGGTCCTCCATATGAGGGTAACACCATCTGTTGAAAACATGTTATGCTACTTTTCTTTTCCTGAAATATGTGTACATTTTTTTGGTGGACTGTGTATATATATTTTTTGAGACAGGGCTTTGCTAAGTTGCCACATTGGCCAGGCTGGGCTCAAACTTGTGATCTTCCTACTTCATTGTCCTAGAGTTCTGGGATTACAGGTGTGTGCCATCATGGCTTGGCTTGCTCTTACCTGTCTATTGTCTCACAGAGGGGGTTACATTTGAATACAGGAAGCCTTGGGAGTACTCATATGACATCGAAACCACAGCAAGGGCCATGAGTGGGCGAACAGACTGGCCTGTGGGCTGTTGTCCCCTGACCCCTGTCCAGGTGCAGTTCTTTTGTCTCTTCTTGGCTTGTCCCTGTCCATTCCTTGGATTCTGGCCCCTTGGAACTGGAGGGGACAGGCCAAGGATGTTGTGGTCTACAGAAAGAAACGCGAGAGGTTTCGTCGTGGAGTTGCTATGGTTTGACAGGCAGTAAAAATGTTCATGTTTCTTGTGTGATGAGTGATCTGAAAACAACTGTACAACCCATATAGTTCAAGAAATATGCTCATTTATAGTGTCACTTGCACGAATGTTAAATTAGAAAGCCAGTACCAATCAGGATGATCTTGAGGTTATGGTTCCTAAAAATCCCCTGAATTTTACAATTTCCATGTGAATAACTTAGGACTTTTGGGGACAAAATAAGGTTGAGATAGGTGGAAGTAATCAGTATTTTTACATTTTCTGTAAAAAGTAACGGCAATATGATTAATAAATTAAATACTAATTTAATTTCCCCGGGTTAAAAATTCATAATAATGGATTTTATGCATGTTTTATTCTTTCCTACAAATGTTTGTGATTTTTCCTCTCTCATCAGTGAGTTGATTTTGTTTTGTAACAGATAAGACCCGTCCTTCCTGGGTCTTATCTTCCATGGTGTCTTTGCTGGAGGATTTGCTGGAGGACGTGCTAGACCGGTGCTCGTGCTGGTCCAGCCTTCACCCCTTCTAGCCTGCTGTAATCTCCAGGCTTTGATCAGATCAGGTTCCTAGTTGTTCTCAGTGAAGATGCCTGGTGCTTTTCCTCTGTGAGGTCCTCTCCCTCTCCAGACCCTTGCTCTGTGAATTCAGTCCCCTGAGTGTTCCCAGACTGACCACTCCTGTCAGCAAGGCTACCTGCTCTGTGTAGTCCCTGCTGTGCATCAGTTTGCTGACTGCCTTGGGAGAAAGCTGGGACAGTCACAGGCCCCTTTCACCACCTGCTAATCCACATTGGAAGTGACCTTCCCATTTAGTTTGGGAGAGAGGGGGCCCAGCACCAGTTGCTCCATCTCAGTTCAAGGTGCAAGTCCCCAGTGGTGTCTGGGGGTGGATGGTGTTGGACCAAGGTTAGGGTGAGTGCTCCGTGAGTTCGTTGTTACATCATTGTCCTTGTTTCTAGGCCTCTTTTAAGGAAATGCATTACATTACCCACACATACACAGGTTTTTATGTCAGTTTCTATATATATTTTAAAACCATGGCTTCATGTAATGACTGCACTTCCTCTCCTCTTCTTCTCCCTTCCCATTTGTATCATCTGCTCAATCCTGTAATACACAGAAAGTAGTCTCACATTGCCAATCCGTACAACTACGATAAACATAGCCTGTAACGAGAGCTTGCAATTTATTTACATTATTCTGTCTTAAGACTGAGGGTAAACAATACTGTACTGTACAGTGTTAAAAATACTGTGTTGAAGATTACTTAGGTTATTTCTCCTTTGTTGTGTTTATGTTTTAATCATTTGAAATAAAGTTAGATTTCCTCACTTTGAATATATAAAATAGTAACATGGTTTCAAAAAGTCAGAACTGTGCAAAGAGATATAATCATAGAAATGTCAGTACCTGCTTCCTTCCTCCAGTCTCTTTTCTTCTAATTTCCATCCTTAAGGGTATTAATGAATATAGTCTCTAGATTATTCTTCATTTTTTTGTGGCAAAATTAAAATATACGCAGTTATCTACCCACTTCTGTTCTTTGTGACAGAAATTTCTATATATACCGTTTTTTACTTTTTTTTGTAGTTCGTAATACATCCTAGAAATCATTCCTTCTTAGTTCCTAGGAATATGGTGGTACTTGTGGGTATATGAGAGGTTCATGAGCCATTTTCAAGATGGAGATATTACATAGTTTGCATGTGAATGGTATCGATCTTGTCCTGTTGGAGAGGGAGAAGTGTTATCTCTTTTAGTAGCGAGGCCTTAAAGTAGCCCAGAGAGACAGATGCTGGACGGAAGTGGAGGTTTTGATTCTGTTTATTAAAAGAAGACTTTGACAAAGTACTCTAGAAGGTATGAGGGTATTCATGTCATAGCAAAAAAATAATGCTTCTTAACTGCACTAGTCCTCTCCCATCCAAACTTTGTCTAGAAATTTCCTGTAGTAATTGGGGCTAATTTTTAGGCCCCACCAGTCAAGATCCTACCCTTTGAGAAATAGATGTGGACTGAAGCAGAACCAATTTGTCCTTTGTAGATGATGAGCTTTCACATCTTATAATGGAAAAAACTGCCCATAATTGACTTAAATTGTAAGGCTGTCAGCACCACCTGAATTCAGTGATTGTGAAGTTTTCTGAAATTTCTTCGTCTTTACTCTCAGTACACCATCTTCATCCTCAGCTTGGTAGTCTGAAGCTTCGGCAGTTCTGGACCTCACATCCATGCACAACTGTGTTGATAGAAGAGACTACTGGAGCCTTTAGGTGGACTACTTAGGGGAGTGGACCATCCTGATCAGCTTAGGCTTAGTACTAGGACCCTAGATGTGGGGCTGAATTCATCTTCCAAATACATGGGCTCTGAAGGCTAAGGAAGGCAGATGCCAGAACAAAAATAAGGCTGTCATTAGGAAAAGAAAGGGTTACATGTGAAAGATATGGTTAGTAGTCACGCCTTTTAAATATTCCTGCCATATACTGTCTTCATTAGGGTCCAACTAAAAAGAAAACATCTGGATTTCGTTTGTTCTCTCATTCGGTTTTTTTTTGGGGGGTGTGTGTTAAGTAATGTTCTAAGATCAGGAGATACGGCAGTAAACATGATAGAAATAATCTCTGCCCTTGTGGAGGAAGGCACTGGGAGAGACCTCCTCGTTTTACTAAGAGAATATGTGCCAATGTTTTTGAGTCTTAAATGATATCTAGGTATGATATCATTTGTAAATTGAGAGTGTTGAAAGCAGGTGTGTGTACAAAGGAGCTAGGAAGTAACTAGATGACACAGGAGTGAAAACCAGTTATTGGCTTGATTATTCTGACTGGTGTTTACTGTATACATTTAAAAATGAAATTATTTCGAAACTAGGGAGCAAAGAATATGATTTTTCCCAACAAAATTGAGCCAACAGCATTTCCAAAAGCAAGTGCAGGAAGAATCAGAAGTAATGATGATCTATTACAGCTGTATTTGAAATGTGTAGTCAGTTTTGATAAACTTATATGTGCCAGGTTCATTTATATCAGTGAAAGAAAGTGTCATTAAATAATACAGTCCTTTGCTGGTGTGTTTGTGAATATGTGTGAATATACTTATGTGTATGTATGTATTTGTAGGGTGTGTGTGTGTGTGACATACATACATATATATGTGTATATATATAGCCACTATGGAAATCAATATGGAGATGCCTCAGAAAATGAAAACTAGAAATCTCACTTGACCCAGCTATTCTCCTTTGAGGTGTCTTTCTGAAAGAGTTAAAGACATCATATTGCAGTCATACATGCATACCCATTTTGTAGCAGCACAGTTCATAATAGCTACATCTTGGAAGCAGCCTTTATGTTCACCAACAAGTGAATGGATAAAGAAAATGTATATATACAATGAAGTACTACTCTGCTGTAAAGAAGGATGATGAGCCATTTGTAGGAAAATGAATGCACCTTGAGATCGTAATGATGAGTGAAGTAAATCAGACACACAAGCCTAAGTAGCACATGGTTTCCCTTTTGTGAGAAACCCAAGTAATAAGTAAAGAGCAAAATAAAAAACAAATAATAGGAAGTAGGAAGATCTTTTTCAGATGAGAAGGGGATCAGGAGATAGAGGGAAAATGGAAGGAGGGGAGGGAAAGGGCTTGAAAAAAGGAATTAAGATGTGTTATGTACATGTACCAACTCTACACAAGGAATGTAATCATATACTACCAACATATACTATTAAAAAAGACCAAGAGGGCCAGGGATTTAGCTCAGTGGCTCTGCCGTCTGCCTCGCAAGCTCAATGTCCCGAGTTTGATCCCCGGTACCAAAAAAAAAAAAAAGACCAAGATCCTATGTACAAAAACTTGAATGATTCAGAACTAATGACCTTACAACATAATTGTTATAATGTTATATAATTGTTATAATGTTAAATGTTATAATTATAATGCCTTATAAATTGATGAGCATTTCATCTTTTACCACTGAAGAGAATGCAATTTATTTCTCATCCACTAGCTTGGCACAATTTAGTAAGTGTGTTAAGGTTCAGGAAAAACAGAACCAATGGGATGTAAAAGGAGATCTGTTATGAGGAATTGGCTCCATGTGATTATGGAGGCTGAGAATTCTCACAGTCTGCCTCTGCCACCTGGAGACCCAGGAAAGCCAGTGGTGTAATTAGTCCAAATTCAAAAGCCTGAGAACCAGGGGAGCTAATGAAGTCTCAGTCCAAGGGCCAGAAATGGTGAAAGGATACCCCAGCTCAAGCAGAGAGGTAGGCCTGAGAAAAGGGACTAATTCCTTCTTTCTCCATTTCATTATTGAGGCCCTACATGAGTTGGGTGATGAGGGACAGCCACATTGGCATCTACTCAGTCCATGAATCATATCCTAATCTTGTCCCAGGAATGCCCTCACACGGGTAGGCTTGGAGCTGGGCACCCCGTGGCCCAGTCGGATTAAGCACGTTAACTGTCACAGTGAGTAGAGCAGTGCTGCCTGCTGGAGATCCTGTGTAGCAGTGTGCAGAGGTAGGGCCACTTTGAAAAGCAGTTTGGCATAAGCTTTTAAAGAGCATGCTTGAAACTGATGAATTGTTTTGTCTGGAATTTTCTATTTAATATTTTTGGATCAAAGCTGGCAGCAGGTAACTGGACTGTAGAAAGCAGAAGTACAATGAAGAGTAGTATTTTCTTTCCCACGTTAGAGATGCTGTTCGTTCATTTTCTGTTGAGAAGTCAGCTATCAGTCTTACTCCTTTTTAGATATTTATGTGGCTTTCTTTTTGGCAGTTCTAAGATTTTCTTTTTGCCTTTGATTTTCAGCACTGGTTTTGGTATAAGGTGTCTTTGTATGGTACTTTCCCTGTTCGATGTTTGATTATTAGAGTCTCAGTTGAAAGGCTGGGTATTATGGGTCCCTTTCCTTGGCAAGCTGTGAGTTCCAGGTTTTTGTCTCATTCTTAGAGATTGTTTAGAAACTGAGATTTACTTCAGAAACTTGTATGTTCCTCGGTGGGCTCTCTTTTCTGTGGTTCCTCTTTCTCCAGGATCTTGGCTTCTCTTTTTGTTGACCCAGTAGTCCTTGCGCTAGCATTTTTTTCTGGTCCCAGTTGGCTAGCAGTGCTCTTGGGCATGTGTGCTGGGGCTCATCCTGTTGTTTGTGGAGGAAGGTGAAGCTTACTGTAGTTTCTTTCTCTCTGGCTTGCTGGCCTTCTGTTGTCTTAGTTTCTCCCCATCCTCCTGAGAATCGCTGTCTTTGATATTTTCTTCCAGACTTTAATGGGATTGATCTGATGATAGCTGTTCCATTATAGCTGTGGTGGAAGTCCATATGAGGAGTTTTTTAAATTAAAACAAAATTTTTGTAAGATAACCAGTATTACAGCATTATTGTATGCTGATGAGAGTGAGGATGGCCAGGAAGCAGGTAGGTGCTGGGCCGATGTCTTCAAAGAGACAAGAAGTGGTTGAGTCTAGTGAAAAGGGAGACAAGTTAGTCTCACAATTTCCTGTATTTACATTAACAGGAGACAGGACAGAGTATAAGGATTCAGTCCTGGTAGGTGGCTAGATTTGGTAGGTGCTAGAGGAATTTCTCCAGTGAGTCTGTTTTCTAAGTAAGTTGGTATCAGGTTTGTTAGGTGTTGTTGAGATTTGAGGAGAGAACTTGTGGTCTCTATAGGAGTCGGAGAGTAAATGGTCTAGGAAAATGCAGTAGGATTGCTGGTGGCATAATAGCTCAGTTGAATTTAAAAGTAATAGAACTGAGAAATGCTAAACCTTAAGACTACTGGGCATTGCCAGCTGATGTAGGAAAGAATAGAGGTGAAACTATTTTTAGGTTTTGAATGTTCAGCATTTTAGGATATGTTTCTGAAATTCAAAGATATTGAAAATTTTAAGTGGTCTCAGAGTTACAAATGTTGAACACTTCAGGGAGAATGGTAATCATTTCTAAAATAAACCTTGAATCCTGAAGAAGTCTCTCCACTTTGCAGTGTGGATAAGGCAGTTCTAAAAAGAAGAGTTCGGTTTTCCAGACCTCTCTGGGGGCCTGGTGTGAGAGGGTCCATTCCAGGTATCAGGAGCAAAACTTGTCACCCTCCAGCTCCAGGCCTGCAACTCCAGAGTGTGGTTTCACAGCAGGCTCTGAGGTCACAGTCAGATTGGGGTTGTGTTAGATGGCAGCCTGCTGGGTCACCTGCCTTGAGGTTCACCATGTGGTCATGGGGGGGTCTTCTCAGGACCAAGTCATCTAGAGCCCGTGGCTGTGGCCTTAGACTTTCTTCCCATGTGTGCCTGACTCCTTTTTACGTCATTCATCAGTTCCTCATCCCCATATGTCACAACATTTAGCTACTCCAACTAACAATATGTAACAGCTACCAGGTACTAAGGAACATGCGATACTCTCAATTTAAGATTATATTCTCAATTTTAAATGGTAGTGAGTTGAAGCATGTATTATTTTCTTAGCATGTCCAACTAAGTGTTTCACCTGTTTGACCTTACTAATATTTTTCTTTTTGGGGGTTAACTTTTAATTTTTCATGGAAAAAATTAGATATGAAGACAGATCAGGCATTCAAAATTATTAAGTAGTTTAAGCAAGTACAGTGTTTTATATCCCCAAATAACATTCTGTTTTGTTTTTCTTTTTTTCAGATTTATTTAAGTTGATAAAATTGTAGTATTTATCACGGAAAACATACTGTATTAAAGTATGAATGTAGAATGAATGGTACAGAATGGTTAAATCTAGATAATTAAAATGCATATTACCTCATCGTAACAGCTTTTAATCTTATATTTAAAAATATTATTATTTATAGTCATTTTGCTGTAGGCTAGGTTTCTTGTGTTTATTCCTCCTGTGATTTTGTGTCCTTTGACCAACATCTCCCCAGTCTCCCGCCACTTTCTAATGCCCCAGCCTCTGGCAATCACTATTCTGCTCTCTATTCCTGTGAGATCACTCTTCAGATTTCACCTATGAGAAACGTCATTCAGGATTTGTCTCTCTGTGCCTAGTGTGTCACACTTAATATATGGTCCTCGTTCACCATTGTCCCAAATGACAGGGTTTCCTTTGATAAGGCTAAATAATATTCCATTTTCTGTGCACATTTTCTTGATGATGGATGCTTAAATTGATTCCATATCGGCTCCTGGTACAGAGGAAGGGGCTTCCCAGCCACCATCACTCCTGCCGCTCCCAGCCCAGAGGAAGGGGCTTCCGGGCCGCCATCTGACCCGCCGCTCCTGGCCCAGAGGTAGGGGCTTCTGAGCTGCCCTCCCACTGCTCCTGGTCCAGAGGAAGGGGCATCCTGGCCACCAGCCCTCCTGCCACTCCCAGCCCAGAGGAAAGGGCTTTGGGGCCACCATCCATTCCACTGCTCCCCGCCCAGAGGAAGGGACTTCCGGGTCGTCATCCATCCCACTGCTCCCGGCCCAGAGGTAGGGGCTTCTGAGCCGCCATCCCACTGCTCCTGGTCCAGAGGAAGGGGCTTCCGGGCCACCATCCCTCCCGCTGCTCCTGGTCCAGAGGAAGGGGCTTCCGGGCCACCATCCCTCCCGCTGCTCCCAGCCTAGAGGAAAGGGCTTTTGGGCCTCCTTCTGTCCCACTGTTCCCAGCCCAGAGGAAGGGGCTTCCAGGCCACCATCCCTACTGCTGCTCCTGGCCCCTGTCCCACCTCTCCCAGCTCAGAGGAGGTGAGCAGCGCGGGCGCCAACAGCACCACCCCGCCCCACCAGTTGAAATGAGAAAACCCATAAACAAGTCTCAAAGCCAGACTTCCAGATCACCTACAGCAACCCCAAAGGGAAATGAGATGGAACACTGTGATACTCAACCACCTGGACCCACTGAACTGGCAACAAAAGGGGATCTGGAAAAAAATGAAATCAGAACTAATTTCTCAGGTA
>NW_004624868.1:1258256-1289748 GCF_000247695.1 Heterocephalus glaber
TAGGGGTAGTGGGAGGGGCAGGGGAAAGGAAAGAAGGGAAAGGAAAAATGCTGAGAAATGGAAAAAATGGAAATAAAGTCTTTGTACATAGGAAAGTGTGGAGCGCATGAAGGGAGGGCTAGGAATGGGGAAAAAATAAGAACCAAAATGTATCATGTAAAGGTATAAGTTCCCAATGAGAAATGTAATTGTGTTGTATACCTACAATGTACCAATAAAAGAATTTAACAAAAAAAATTGATTCCATATCTTGTCTGTTGTCAGTAATGCTGCAGTATACATGGCGTGCAGATAGCTCTTTGACACAGATCATTTCATTTTCTTTGCATATTTTTAGTAACCCTTTATCCATGGAGGATATATTCCAAGACCTGCAGTGGATGCCTGCAACCAAGAATAGCACTAACCCTCCTGCAGGTCATCCTAGGAGCTATGGTAAAAAGTGGAACCGCTCATCATGGGGCCTGGTGGGAGGCCTTTCAGTCACTTTAGAGTATGCTTCCACGGGGATTGGGGATTGTGGGATCCTGGCCCTTCTTCCCAGCCATGAGGTGCCAGGGCTCTACTGCCGTGCTCTAGATACAGAGTAACAGGGCCCATCAGTCATAGAGTGAAACTGTGAGCCAAAACTGTGAGCCAAAAGAACATTTTCTTCTTTTTAATTTGATTCTCTCAGGTAGTTGGTACAGTGACAGAAAGTTGACTGACTCAGCTGGCACACTTTAGAGACATCTTGGGTTCCTAGCAGCCCACTGCAGTAAAGTGAATGTGGCAGTCAAGTGCCTGTCACATAAAGCAAGTCACATAAAGTTTTTGGTTTTCCAGTGCATACAAAAATTGTTTATATGATACTGTAGTTTAAATAAAGTAGCATTGTTTTAAAAATATATCCTTGGTAAAAATAGTTAATTGCTGAAAAATGCTACTGATCAACTGAGCTTTCAGCCCCTTATAGTCTTTTTTGCCAGTGGGGGATCTTGCCAAAGTATTGATAACCGTTGACTGATCAAGGTGGTGATTATTGAAGGTCAGGATTTATTCTTTTTTTTTTTTTTTTTGGTATGGGGAATCAAACTCACGGGCTCACACTTGCCAGGCAGATGCTGTGCTGCTGGGCTACATTCCAAGCCCATGAGCTACATTCTCAGGCAAGGGTTTCTTAAAAGAAGAAGACACTGAAGTATGCCACATTAATTGGGTGTTCCTTTAATGGAAGATTTCTCTTCCATAGCATCTGTTGCTACATAATAGCATTTTAACCCACAGCAGAACTCCTTTCAGAATTGGAGTCATTCCTTTCAAACCCTGCTGCTGCTTTAGCAACGAAGTATATGCAGTATCCTAAATCCTTTGTCTTCATTTCAAGGCAGTCATAGCATCTTCACCAAGAGTAGATTCCATCTCAAGAAACCACTTTGCTTTGCTCATAAGAAGCAGTTCCTCATCTGTTAGTTTTACATTAATTTTTAAAATTGTAGTTCTCTTGCTGTTTCTCTTACATCAGAAGTTACTTCCCCACTGAAGTTAGAAGCCCTTCGAAGTCATCCATAAAGGTTGGTATGAACTTATTCCAAACTCCTGTTACTGGCGGTACTTTTGAATTCCTCCATAAAACACAAATGTTCCTAGTGGCGTCTAGAATGAGGAATCCTTTACAGAAGCTTTTCAGATTACTTTGCCCAGATCCATCAGATTTGGAATCACTAATCTGTGACAGCTGTGACCTTATGAAAGTGTTTCTTAAATAAGATGACTTGGAAGTAAATAATTACTCCCCCTTGTGTTCAGAATAGATGTGTGTTTATGGGGCATGAAGACATTCATCTCATTGAATATCTCCTTGAGAGCTCTTTGTAACCAGGTCCATTGCCAGTGAATAATAGCATGTTGTGAGGAATCTTGTTTTGTTTCTGAGTACTTCTCAATCTTTGGCTTAAAATATCAGTAAATAGATGTATGTCATCATCTGAACTTTGTTGTTGCACTCACAGCACACAGGCAGAGTGAATGTGGTCTCATTCTTCAGGGCCCTAGGAATTTGGAAGGGTAGAGGAGTATTGGATTTAACTTGAAGCCAGGCATTGCCTTCTACCTATGAAAATTACTGATGGCCTCTTCCTCCAGTACGAGGCTGTCTTGTCCACACTGAAGATGTGCTGCCTTAACTTCAGCTGGACGTTGTGTGTGTGTCTCCCTGCAGCTCCACATGAGCACTCACAGCAGCTCAGGTTGCGCTTTATGTTGTGGCGCCACTGCTCTCTCTCCTTAAGCCTCGTGAACCAAATCTGCTAGCTTCAGAGTTGTCTGTAATAGCTTCCTACTCCCTGTCAGCCTTAGTATATAGGCATGGACCTTACTCTGGATTAGGGTTTGGGTTAAGTGCATGTGTGGCTGGTTTGATCTTATGTCCAGATTACTAAACTTCTCCCCCATCAGCAGTGAGGCTGTTTTGATCTTTGACAATTTCTGTGTTCACTGAAGTAGCACTTTTCATTTCCTTTAGTAACTTTTCCCATACATTTGTAACTTTGGTTCTTTGGGGCAAGGGGCCTAGCTTTTGGCCTATTTTGGCTTCCAGCTTGGTTTCTCACTAAACGTTATCATTTCTGGCTTTTGTTTTGAAGTGAGAGATGTGTGACATCTTTTCATGTGGACCCTTACTTAGAGGCGGCTGTAGGTTATTAATGGCCCCATTTCAATAGTGTATCTTAAGCTCTCTGTTCTCTGTGAGCACTTAATGGCAACCCCAAACTATCGTAATAGTAACCTTATACATCACTAATCAGCATAAGAGATGTAAAAATAAGAGATCTAATAATACTGAAAAAATTTGAAATATTTTGGGAATTACCAAAAAGTGACAGAGATGTGAAGTGAGCGCATGATTTTTGGAGAATGGTCCTATCAGTACTTCTTGATGTAAGGTTGCAGCAAACCTTCAGTTTGAAAAAAATGTGGTATCTGTGAAATGCAGTTGAGTGAAACCACAATAAAATTAAATCTGTCTGTGTTTTTCCTGTTCATTCTTACTATAGATCTTAGCAGCCTCAGCATACAATTTTTTTTCTTTCCTTAGCAAGTCAATTACTTTTACCTTTTCACTTAAATAGAGTACTTTATGCTTTTTTTTTTAAAAGGCATATTTGAATTGCTAGCATCACTACTCTTGTACTTTATGTCCATTGTTAAGTAAAATAAGGGACACTGAACATACTGCACTACTGTGATAATCAGTCTGATAAGTAAGGTGGTGACTAAGCCTCACAGATGGGTATCGTATACAGTGTGGATACTCTCAGGGCATGATTCATATCTACAGTGAGAGGAAAAGAACAGTGTGAAATTTCATCATGCACCTCAGAATAGTGGGCAGTTTAAAACTTAATGAATTGTTTTTTTCTGGAATTTTCCATTTCTTTGGACCACTTTTGTGAGTGGGTAACAGAACAGTGGAGAAAGCCATGAATGAGGAAAGACTTGTTTATGCCCAGCAGTGGGATTGCTGGGTCATAGTGATGGTCCTGTTGTTCGTGCTTTGAGGAACCTCCTGTAGTTTCCATAACAGCCATAACATTTGACATTCCCATCAGTAACGTTCAAGGCTTCTCTTTCTTTGACATCCTCACCAGCACCTTATCATTTATCTTTTTTGAGAACTGCCATTCTAAACTGGGGTAAGGGAACATCTCATTGTAATTTTAGTTTACGTTTCCCCGATGATTAGTGATGCTGAGCATTTTTTCACATTTTGACTATTTGTATGTCTTCTTTTAAGAAATGCCTATTCACCTTCTTTGCCCATTTTTAAAATTGGTTTTTCTTACTGAGTTGAGTTCCTTACATGTTTTGCATATTAATCAATTATCAGCTGTATGGTTTGCAAATATTTTCTCCCATTCTGTTGTTTCCTTTGCTGTGTATAAGCAATCTTATTTGTGTTTTTTCTCTTGTTAGCATTCTTGTTTTAAAAATTTATGTGATTGTTGTATATATATGTTTCTGTAACTATTTTTCCTTCAGTAGGTTTATCTGTATTGATACTCTTAATTCTCTTTTGTTTCATATATAATATTGTGTTTATAAGTGTCCTACTTTTATTATTAATTCTCTTGTTAACAGAGATTTAGGTTATTTCCTATTTTTTGCTATTTTAGTAATGCATTTAATGTTACTTCTGTTTCTTGTTTATATGTTTGAGGTTTTCTGTGATACATATAATATATATGAACTGATGGGGACTCCAGTTCTGCCTCCCCTGGAAAGTGTATGAGTCCTGTCTATCCTGGATATCATGCGTAGTCATGATCCATGTACAGTGAACTAATAAGAGAGTAAAAAGCTTTGGGTTTGTTTGAATGGAGAACAACATTTTCTAGATCTTAAAATGTCTTTGTTGAGTTCAGAGTTAATGATGTCCGTCTCTTCCTGTCTTTAGTTTTATTAAAATGTCTTGAGTTCAGAGTTAATGTTCTTTATTCTCCCTCAAACTTGCCATCTTCCTACCTCAGCCACTTGGAGTGCTGGGATTATAGGTATGAGGCAACCAGGCCTGGCTAGAAAGTTAAGGATCTCTTAAAGAATTCTGTAAGTCTGTTTTTTTTTGTTCCAAAATTAGGATTTTGTAATAAAATCATAATTATGAATTGTTTCTTGGTTCCTACTTTAAGGCCAGAATTTCTCAGATGTGGTTTGTAGGAACCAAGCTGGCGTCTGTAAAGTCAGGATGGCTTGATGGCACTGAGTACAGTGTGCACATCTGTTGGCTTGGCCTTGCTCTAGTGAGGCCCGGGCAGTGTCAGTAGGACTGCCAGTCTGTTTGCAGGAATTAGGTGCTGGGACCAGTGTATAGTTGTTGGTGAACATGGATGTGTTTATTTGTTTTTATTTTTATTTTCTGTGGTGCTAGAGATTGAATTCAGGCCCTTTCAGGTGGTAGGCAAGCACTCTATCCCTGAGCTGCACCTTCAGACCTTTGTATTTTAATCTTGGGACAGGGTCTTGTTAAGTTTTTCAGGCTACCCTCAAACTTGATCATCCTGCCTCAGCCCCCTGCCTACCAGGCATTTATGGCATGTGCCACCATTCTTGGCTTTACTTGTATTTTTAATGAATAAACATTTAAATTTTTTCTTGGTTTTAGTTTCATTTAGATTAATTATCCATCAGTGCAATCCAGTTTCTCTTTTGAGAATGGGATGGGTCTGGAGGCCAGAAAGCTTGAGAAGCACTGCTCTAACACCTTGTAGTTTATGAGCAAACAAATGCTTTATTCCAGCTGATGGCAGCCACTGGGGAGAAGAGCTTATGTTGTAAGAGTTCCTTTTTCAGATGATTCAGGGGACCTTCCAGTTGTATGTTAATCTTAAGTAAAGTTTCAGTTCTTTGCCTTACAGTTTTGTGTATAACAAGATTATATTTGTAAATAAAATGCTTTGCAGGTGCTGACCTTAAGGAAAGAGCCAAAATGCATTCCAGTGAAGTTGGTCCTTTTGTCTCCAAGATCAGAGCAGTGATTAATGACATTGGTAAGCACACTTAATTCTCTTTTCCACGTGGTGATCTCTCCTGTCAGAGTTAAAGTTACACACTGTTTTTTTACATAAGTTTTAGTCAAATACTTTATAAGTAGGTAATCATTGATCCACAGGTGGTCACTTTAAAATAGCACTACTCAATTGGAAAAAAAATTGTGTAAGACACTTTATAACTACAGATTCTTCCTATGTTGGATGGTATAGCATTGAATGTACTTAATCATAAACCCTAAGTTGGTGTGGCCATTTACTTATGATGTCTTTATCTTTTTTTTTTTCCTGTGCTGGAGATTGAACTTAGGACCTTGCTCTTGCCAGGCAGGCTCAGCACTGCTGAGCTACATCCCTGGCCCAAGGTTTTTTTTTTTTTTTTTTGCACCTGGCATCAAACTCAGAACCTTGCGCTTTTGAGGCAGGCTGTGGCACCACTGAGATAAATCCCCGGCCCCAGATGTCTTTGTCTTTTAAATAACTGTGCAAACATTTATGGACTTGGATCTTACTGCACAAATACTGTCATACTGTTTCCTCAGAATTATAGCACAGATCAGCGTACTTTCTTGTTAGCTAGTTTCAGTTTACTGTTGCTTGCTTATCCGTAGTCATCAGAAATTTTAAATTATTTCATTAATGAACATTTATGGATTTTTAGTTCTATTTTTTGCTGTTTATTAATTTTTATTAAAGCAGTGAATATCCTTCTACATAAAGATAGATTCCTAAGCATTGTAATAATTTATGTTTTCCTGAGTTAGGAGACAATACCTGATCTATAGTACCGCCACCAGCATCTAATGCTGCTATTGTTTGAATTTTTCAAAGGAAAATAAAAACACATTTCATCATTTTAATTTTTACCTCTCCACATGCATTCGTGGTATTTTATCTTTCAAATAAGATGTGCCTTTTCCCTTCTATAAATTGCCTTTTCACATCCTTCATCCTTCTATCGGATTATTTAATATTTATTTAAAAAATTTTTTTTGTTTTTTCTACTGTGGTACTGGGGATTGAATAAAGGCCACATACATGCTGAGCAATACTGTACCACTGAGCTGTAACACCAGTCCTAAAAGACATTTGTATATTAATCTTTTGTTATTCATTGCATTAAAGAGAATGTCTTTTTTTTTTTTGAGAATGTCTTTTAATGTGCCACTCTTATTTGAGTTCAGTAGGTTCCCACCATTATTCTTTTTCCTTAAAATTTTTCTTTGTTGATATTCACATAACAGCTTTTCCATATGAAGTCATTATTTTTCAAAGCAAAGGGAAAATACTCCATTGGGACTGAAACTGTAGTTTATTAAATCTTGTTAAGTAAAAAAAGAACATTTTTATGATGCTGAATCTTTCTAAGGTATGGGAATCTCTTTTTTGGAGGACCATTCACTTTTTAATATCCTTCAAGAAAGTTTATCATTTTATTCGTATTGGTCTTGTTCTTGTGTCTTTTTTTGATCCCTCAGATTTATTCCTGGCTTGCTTATAGGATCTGTTCTTTTGAATGTGATCTTCCTTATACAGTACTTTCATTGCTATCTTGGTCTGAAGGAAAGTTACTAAATTTTTTGTGCTTGTTTTATATCAGGCCAGCTTACTAATTGTGTTAGTTATTGTTCATTTTAAATTAATTCTCTTGTGTTTTCCAAATGAAAAGCTCTTTATTAATAGTTATTTATAATTGTGCAGTTTTACCTTTTCCTTTTTCAACTTTTTAATCTTACGTATTTTTAATCTTTTTCACATTGGCTAAGGGCCTTAGTATAGTACTCATCTGTTGAGATGAGTGTGTTTACCCTTATCTCTCTTTCACTTTGAAGAGTACCTTTAATATTTTGGCAGTAATTATCAGATTCAGGCAAATTGTTTTCTATTTCAACCTGTTTGTACTATTTTTTAATCTAAGAAAAATTAATATTTATCAGTGGATTTTGAAGTACATGTCAAAAATATAACTGACATACAGTTAAATTAGTAAACTTAGTAATGCTGAATTGACCTTGTGTATCTGCAATAAATCCTATATGGTTATTGTGATTAGGGATAGTGGTGGTTTTTAATATGGAATCACTTGAATATTTTTGGTATAATCACAAATGAAATTAACCTGATCTCATTTTTTATGTTACCATTTTCTGGGTTGTTGTCAAAATTACATTCCTTTCATAGTATGAGGTGACAGCCTTCCATCTTTTCCTGTGATGTACAGAGAAATGATTTCTTATCTGAAAGATCAGTAAAATTTGGCCATTTAACACCTTTTGGAATCTTTATTAGTGTTATCTCTCCTTTAAAATTTTAAACATACATATTTTAATTTCTGTGATGGCCATTGGCTTAGTTGCCTGTACTGTGTGTTTGTTAACATGAAAGTAAAAGTTTATGCTGCCTGTAATTTTATATATACATGGATTTTTCTAATTTTGACAACTTGCTTCATGCTTGACCCAGGACTTTTTTATTATCTCTCAGAGACTCAATGCCTTTAAGGCCCGGCCTTAGTGTTGTTTGGTGGGGAGCTTAAGATTTTGCACCTAGGGCTGATTTATTCTTGGTAAAATTCTTGGACTAAGAATGAAACATACAACTTTGAAATAAGTGGTGGGGTGGAGGGAGTAGCAACAAAAACAGAACTCAGGTTTATCTAATCTTAAAAAAAAGTAGAAAAAGAAGCAGTAGTGAACTGTTAAAATAAGTGTACTATCAGTTGTGTATTGTTAATAAGCCACATCTGGTATAGCTTTTTTTTTTTTAAACCAGATTACTAACCAAATGAAAGGGTCATGTCAATATTGATATCAGGCAGAATTTTAAGATGGAAAATACTATTTGAGAGAGAGTTACAGCATATGCTAAAAGGTTCATATTTTAGGAAGCACATCCCTAAGTCTCGAAATAGTCAAATAAAATGATACAAATAAATTGGCAAATTTGTTACCACTAGCAAAATTATCATTGTGGATAAGTCCATCTCTCTGGATTTATCCTGAGGTCAAAAACACAAATGTTAATAAAAATGATTTTAACAATAAGATTGTCAAGTCTGCTGAAATAGACTCTTAACCCCAAATTAGAAAGTATATGTTATTCTCATCAACATATAAAGCATTTACAAAAATGTGTTACACTAGACCCTGAGTGTTGATTCAGAAAATTGATATATATCAACCCTATTCTGTCTGTAATACAGGTAAGTGAGAAGCAAAATATTCATGTGTAGAGATTTCAGAACCTTACAATATCTAAATTTAAAAGGAATTACTAAATAATTCAGGAGTGAAAGAAGAGAACTCGGAACAATTCTGAGACTGATTATAAAATTAATATATATCTAAATATTTGAAGTTTGATTAAAGTGGTATTTGAGGGAAATTCATAATCTTATATTCATGTTTTGAGAGCAAAACCACTGACAATAAAGTTGCATATTACCTTAAGTTATTTTGAAGAATAATATAAAGTTGTTAATTCAAGAAAGTTTAGGGTAGGCGTAATACAAGTGTTAGAAATTAGTGACAGAAGACAGAGATAAAATAGAGAGGGCAGACATTAGAGCAGGCCCATTATGTAGAGGTAAAGTGTGTTTAATTCATGCTCCGAAGTCATGGTTACCCGACACTACAGAGGCTGTAAAGATAATGAGAAGATGCAGTGAGAAGACTTTATGCCAGTGAATATGAAATTTCTGTTTCAAGAAGCAGTCCTGGGCTGGAATACTTTTAGATTGTTTTAGATGTTAGAGATTTACATTTCATGTGTTTTATTGAACTTGAAAAGAAGAGAACATTGCAGTTGTCTTATACAAGTTTTTTCCGCAGATCAGTATAGTGAGCATTTACTCCTAGACTCATCTCAGAGTAGAGTAACCTTCATGCTTACAGCTGACAAAAATAAGGGAAGAAAGGCACAGGAGGAGCCAGTCTCACTGGGAACATACATGAAATCCAGCAGATTGTCAAAAAAGACCAATGGGGTTTCCCTAGGAATGTGAGGGTAGGTTCTATTTGAAAATATTGTTAATATGTGATTAAGATAAAATATATTCACTTCAGTAGATTGAGCAAAAGCATTTGAAAAATGATCAAATTCATTAACTCATGGAGAATGCCGTCCATAAACTAGGGATAGAAGGAAAGTCCTCAGCATGATGAAAAATCTGTTCCTGAAAAGTAAAGTGTTAGAAGCCATTCCTAAAACCAAGAACTAGACAGGAGAGGCCCCGTCACCACCTCTGTCTAGTTCTAAGTGTCCCATCCTGGAGAGGGATAGATAAATAAAGTCTGGAAGAGAATAAGACTGTCTTTCTCAGGTGGTGTGAATGTCTCCAAAAAGCTAAAAGGATCAACAGATTATTAGAAAAGAAGTGTCACAAGATGGCTGGATGTGAGACCCATATTAAAAATAATTGCTTTTCTTTATATCTGCAACAGACAAAAGAATGCATAGAGCTGCATTTATACTAGGAACAAAAATCTAGGTATATATGTAATATATATGGGAAAATTATGAAACTTTATTATAAAAGAAAGACATTTACACAATAAAATGGAGATACATATGCTCTTCAACAGAAAGATTTAGTATCAAAAAGTTAATTCTCATAAATGATGTACAAATTCAATGTAATCACATTTAAATTCTTAGCATTGATTTTGTGAAGGACTTAAACAAGAAAGGGGCCCCCAAAATAGCTAAGCACTCCTAAAGAAGAAGAAAATGGTCTTGCCTTGTCAGCACTTGGAGAGTTACTTTGATAATGTAGAAATTATGATGGTATACTTATTATTTGCTTTGGGATAAACAGATGGGCCAAACAGACCTGAGTGAGGAAGCTGAGAGATGTGACAGAGGATGCATTGCAGATTGCTGGGGAGTAGCAGACTTTTAATAAGCTCAGAAGAAGAAGCTGAAACTTTTATGATTTTGACAGAGTGAAAACTTTCTTGAAACACAAAATGCATCTCATAAAAGATTGATAAATTCTACCAAATTAAACTGAAGAGCATCTATTCATTAAAAGTTACTGTAGATAAAATAGCCACAGACTGGCAGAAAATACTTGAAAGAGCTGCCTGAGGATTGGTGTGTGCACATGCATGGATGAATGGACACACAACAATTGACACTACACCTCGGAAGTTAGGCAGAGGACACCACAGAGAACATTTCATACTAAGGAAGAGGAGTGGGGCCAGCAGGGAGAAGGTGGCCAGCCTTATCAGCAACTATAGAAGTGCAAATCCACACCACAGTGGAAGGATGGGTACATCCACCAGATTATCCAAATAATGTTGAGCCTGTTTCACTAAGCCTGAGGAAGTAGATCCAGGAAGGAGGCTTTATCCACTTCCAGAGGGAGGCAAATGTATAGCTACTTAGGAAACTAGTTTGGCATTCTTATAAATTTGAACATCCACATTCCATAATACTTTTTTTAGGCGATTTTTAGGGGATATCTACCTAAAGGGGTGCCTTTAAGACTGTTTTTACTAGACCTATAATAAGAAATAAGTCTACACTAAACACACAGGAGTAGGTATCAAGTTCAAGTTCCTTTCCTTGTATACCCTTTGCTATTATTTAAAATTCTTGATTTCAACCTACTAATGGATGAATTGGTACTTGGACTTAAACATAAGTTATTCTGTTGACATTTTGGACGTGTGTCCTAGGGACACTTAACTTTTTAATAGTAGAAAGCTGAAAACCAGTGTTCACTGACAGGAGAATGGATACATTTTTTGTGCAATTGAATGGTGGACAGCATTGCACCTAAATGAATGCATACATGTAACAACATGGATGACATTCTTTTTGCAGCCAGGCCCTTGCTGTGTAGTGGCCTTGAACTTGCTTTGTAGCCTGTGCTGGCCTCAACTCTTCATCTTCTGGCCTCAAACTCCCAGGTGCTGGGATTACAAGTCTGTGCCACCAAATCTGGCTGAAATCTTCAAAACATAATGTTGACTTAAAAGCAGTGTGATATAATTTTTATAAAACCAAAAGCATGCAAAAGTAAACAGTTTATAGTTTTAGGATGTGGAAATGTGTAATGAAATCACAAATGCACACAAAATAATACAAGAATAGTAAACACAGACAGCAGGTGATGTTGCCTTTGGGTTTGGGAAGGCAGGTGGAATAGGTGAACAGCGGATGAGTAGGTATAGATATTATAGACAGTTAAGTTAGGTGGAAATATTATAGGCAGTTAGATAGGGCTAGGTCCTCAAGGGAGTCAGTGCAGAAGATGAGAACATGTCAAAACTGACTGGCAGTGCATCTGTCGAAGGCCAGGCCTCAAGATAAAGATGGAATGACCAGGCCTACATGCCTCCCCAAGGGATAAGCAATAAGTTGAAGATTATACTACAGTTGGTATCACCTGGTCCAATAAAGTCTGGATAGCCATCAGTCACCCAGGTGGGTAACCAATATCTGATCCATCCCTTCCTGAAAAGGTCCTTATTCTTTCCATGTATACTTGTTATGTGATCTGCTTCCCCGCTGGATCAGTATTACCTAAGTGGCTATACCTGTAATCTTATTGGTTGATCAGAGTTTTGACCCACATTGTTCCCACCTTGTGATTTTGTACTCACCTCATTATTTTGCTCTATAAAACTTACTTTGAGAAGTGGGCTCCTTGGCAACCCACTTTTGGGTCCCCTCTTGTCTCTTGGAAGCCATCTCTCTTGATAAATTTTTCCTACTCTTAACCTCTGTTGTTCCTTAGAATTCATTCTTTGATTTTAGGGAATATGAACTCAGCGTATCTGACATCTAGCAGGTTGGGAATTACATTTATTTCCCCTTCATCGTAGGTATTAACCCTGACCTCTGCCTAACTCTGGATGTTGACTGTGTGGGAGTTTGTTATTATTATGCTTCATTGTGTGTAAAATATTGTTTATATGTGCCAGGTTAGAACAAACATACATACGTCCTGCTCTGCTCTGCTCTGCTCTGCTCTCTGCTGTGCTCTCTGCTCTGCTTTCTGTCCTGTACTGGGGATTGAACCCAGGGCCTTTGCACTGAGCTGTATCCTTAACTCTTTTCAAATTTTGAGACAGGGGCCCCACTAAGTTGCTTAGTTGTGGTCCTCCTACCTCAGTCTCCCAGAACACTGGAATCACCATCCCCTGCCTGTAAACATTCTCTTTTTTTAAGATTTATCTATTTTCACTACTGCAGACACTTATTTATTGAATACTTGTCCTTTTCTTCTTTCTTATATTCATTTTTCTTATTTTCAAGAAAAGCTAGACTTGTGTACTTTAAAGCATATCTCCAAGATTTAAGACTTTCCAAAGGCAAGAAAACCTTTTTACGTGCTTAACAAAATGGGTTCATGGACCAGACATCACACAGAGACTCCAGCTTTCTTCTTGAGTCTTGTTTCACGAGTTCTCACTTGATTTATTCACTTCCTGAGAGCAGAACTTCGTAGGTTGAGCTTTTCCAGGAAGAGGAAGTGGCTTGGCTCATGGATGTCCATGGATGCTGGTGGCAGATGATCCCATGTGCTCTCAGGCTGCCTCATGTATAGACTGCTGGTAATGAAGTGCCGGGGCTGGCTGTGCAGGGGTCTGCTTGTGGTACGTCAGGGCAGTTAAATTTTCAGGCTGTTAAACTTGAGATACCTTAAAATTGTGGGAGTATCAGAATGGGACAAATCAGGGTGTTTTCTGTATTTTGGATACCACTTTACCTTTGCATTGCCCACACTTGAAGAGTCTCTTTGGGGTCTGAAGGGTCATTATGATTTCCTGTGCTACAGTTTCTTTTAGTGAAAGAGTCTGAGGAACTTTAAGGTACTAGACTTATTTGAAAGATATTCTAGTTCATTAGAGATCAGGAAGAAGTTCTGTATTTAATTTAATTTATTTATTTATTTTTGTTTGTGTTTTGTTTTTTTGTTATTGGTACTGGGGATCGAACTTGGGACCTTGAGCTTGCGAGGCGGGCGCCGGAACCACTGAGCTAAATCCCCAACCCAGTTCTGTATTTTATTCAGTTTAGTTTTCCTAGGTTCTTACAAAGTCTGTTCTAAGTAGTACTCCAGAATCCTAGAAAAAAATTCAGTCATTTTGCTCTTAAAAATATCATGTGGCTTTTATTTCACTTAAAGGAAATTGTGAATTCTCAGATTGTGAAATATTAATCATTATTACCAGTCCCTTCCCTGCAAATATGAGATATCTCAGTGGAAAACAACAGCTTGATTATTTTGAAATAGTAGGCATTAGAAAGGATACACAGACTTGAGATGACTAGGGTCTAATAACACTGTAGTTCCTTAATTCGCTGTTCTTTCTTGGGCTTCCTGGGGTGCACTTTCCTTGTGGTTGTTTGTGGCAGTGCGTGCATTTGTATATCACTGTTGGAACTGCTGCCCACAGTGTAACACTGGCCTGTCCCTGTTTGCTGTACTTGTCTTTAGGGTGGGGTGTTCCAAGGATCACAGCTACCCTAGCTGAGTGTGTCACCATTGAGCTGCATCTCCAGCCCCCACACTCAGTAAAGATTTAGATCGGGGACATTGCGTGAGGAGCTAGAAAACATTTTTAGATTCTCTGAAGTTGAAACTCACAGGGAACAACCCTACTAGAGGCATCAAAAATTTCTCGTGAAGAAATGTTTAAAATAGATTTTCACTGGTATTTTAGCTTGCAGATTTTAATGTGAGGTAAATGTTGTTTTTTGTATATGAAATAATCCTTTGAAAGGCCTGGAATTCCCAGCTTCCTTTTCCTCTCTGATGAAATAAAATGGCAAAAGCTTTCATTTAGCTTTGTAAGTGCAAGGTTGAATTTGCATTGAAATACAGGTAATTATGTTAAAAGGGCAGATTATGAAATTCCCATGCTTAAACATCATTTCTCTTAAGATTTTGTTCTCTTAATCTCTTAAGATTAAGGTTTTAAAGAAAGAATTTAATTTTGGAAGATTTCACATTCTCTGGTTAGCTTTCCTTCTTGACCTTGAAGATTGTTCATATGCATTTTCCTTTCAGAAAAAGCAATCTCTGTCCAATACAAAGAAAATATTTTTGTATAATGGTGTGAAAAAATCCTGCATAAAAAATGTGTTATAAATTTTACAGGATAGACCTCTTCTCAAGCAGTGCTTTTCATTTTACTCCTCTGAGCACATTTCTGAATTTTAGAGTTGGGACACATTTGAATCTTAGAATTGAGAGGCTCAGAGTAAAAATAAACAAGTCACTAATAATCAAAACCAAATAAAACAGGAATAAAATAACCATAGTTAATAGATGCATACCCATTACAAACTTTTATGCCCTAACCTAACTATCTTTGTATAAGTGAATATTCTTTATTTGATAATTGCATGCTCTTTCTGTCATCTTTATCTTTACATTGTGTATATTATAATGTCATAGTGCTCTTAGGATATTGCAGGATCTGCTTAGCTTAACTCTCAAAAATGTTGATATGGGATGATGTTTATTTTGTTGTAGAAAACAAAATTGAATTGTTTTTATGAGTTTATTGAGGGATACTAGTTGAATAAAATTCTCTTGATATGAAGTCAGACAATGTGGATTTTAGTCTTTTCCCTGTCATCCAGTACTTCTCATATCTCCTCCTTGTTGTGAGAACCACAAGTGGATTTCATTTTCCATCTCTGCCAGGTATGGAGCATAGTCACAGGCACCTGGTAGGTACCTCTGAAAGAGAGTAAATTGGCTGGGATCAGAGGGTACAGACCTGCAAGCCAAAGTGTAATTCTTTCCTCCTGTCTTCAGATTGTCTCCAGATTGAACTGGAATCCTCTTCTTTTTGCCTCCAACTAATATTCCAAGAATCTTACTGAAATTGCCTGAGTCTGATTTTCTCTCCTTTTCCCCAGATCCCTGTTGCCCCCAGGATATGAGCTAGGATAATGGAATGAATATCGATGGAACCCCTGTTGGATTGTCTGTTGAGATAGTAACTGGGAGAGTTGCCCCTCAGCTAGATTAGGGTGAGAGGTGTTGCTCAAGAGTTCAAGCCTATACCCACATGGAGATGTCACATAGGCAGCTAGGAGTTAGGAGGTAGGAGTTTCGGCAGATAGTCCAGTCTTGAAAGTAGATTTGGGAATCATTAGAATGTTGCTGCTAGGTGAGACCATGACACTGGGTGAGACCTTGTAAAAATAAGAACCAGAAAGTGTAAAAGATAAGGATGGTAGGGAGAGAGAAAGTAATGTTCTGAATGCCAAAGAAAGAAATGTGAAGATTTGCTCAGATGCTGCTGACAGATCAGAATTGGCTACTGGATTTTGTACCATGGTCATTTTTGTGACTATAACAAAATTTTTTTTTTTTTAGATAGAGGAGTGTTGGTGCTATGGGCTTCTGCCTCCATGCCTGGCATAAGATTAAAAAGCTCCATTCCTAGGGCAGTTTTAGTAGTGGTTCCCCCCAACCCCAGCATCTGGCCATCTGACTATTAGGCTTTTGGTTTAGATCTCATTTAAGAAAGAAGTTACTTATCTGAAACATTCTGGTTCTGAATACTTCCCAGGACTTGTCTTCTTGTAAGTAAACTATATGTAAGATTATTTGGAAAGTTTTCTCTATAAGGTATGTATATACATTTCTGTAAAACATAGCATTGATTTATCGTGGCTTAATTATGTCTCTGTTGCAAGATTCAGAGTCTCAATATGAATAAGGCATGAATAATTTTCTTTTTTTTGGTAGTGGGGATTGAACTTAGGTCCTTGCGCTTGCGAGGCAGGCAGCAGAACCACTGAGCTAAATCCCCAGCCCCTAAAGCATGAATAAGTTTTTACAGAGCCTAGGGTATTGTATTTGTCACTTTAACATGTTTAGTCATATTCATTCATTCATTCATTCACTTATTTATTTTTGGATTTTTGAAACAGGGTCTCGCTATGTGGTCCAGGCTGGCTTTGTACTTGCTATGTAGCCCAGGCTGTCCTTGAACTTCGGTGATCCTCCTGCCTCAGCCTCCTGAGTGCTGGGATTATAGGCATGCACCAACAGGCCCAACTAGTCATATTCATTTTAATTACATGAAGCATCAAACAAGGAAATATGCTTGTAAAGTTATAAATTAATTTTTCTTCTGATATGGTGGTGCATGGCTGTAATTCCAGCCCTGTGAGAGGGTGGATTGTAAATTCAAGCCTTGGTAACTTTTTTTTTTTTTTGATGCTGGGGATCGAACTCGGGACCTTGCGCTTGTGATGCAGGCAGCAGAACCAAACCACTGAGCTAAATCCCCAAGCCTGTGGAATTTAATGACCCTGACAACTTTGTGACTTTATGACACTCTGTTTCAAAATATAAAACAATAAAAAAAATGGGCTGGGATTGTAGCTCAATGTAAAGTCCCTGGGTTCAATCTCCAGTACCACCAAAAAAAAAAAAAAAAGAAACACACTTTTCCTTGTACTTCATATTAGCATTTAAAGATTTATGAGTATTGAGTACTAAAGAGCTTGTATTAATTCTAGATATGTTTCTGTTAAGCTTCCATTTGATTTAGAGGTATTTAGGAATTATTCACAAATAATCTAAATATGATTGATTTTATTTTTAGATTTTAATGATTTATTCCTATTTTGTATCAGTCATAGCTCTTTTAAGTGTTTCATTTTTATTTTACTTTATCTGAAATGAAACATAACATACTTTGAAAGTTAGTACTGCAGTGACTATTGTCTTACAGTTTGAGAGGTTATTTACTTGTTATGTTTTCTTTGCTTTTTCCTAAGTAATTATTTGACTTTTATATTAGTTGTATACATATTGTATTAGAATTATTTAATGGGGAAAAATTTAAAGTTTGCAGAATTGTCAATCAGCAAAATAGACCTGAAATATTTATTCATATTCACTGTCTTTTGTGTTTGTTTGAAGGTCAAGGAAATTTTTAAAATATGTAACGAATGTAGTTAAGTTAGATTCAAATCAGCATGTATTTTACTTTTTATTTTCCTAGTTTGAATTAGTGACTAGAAATTATGAATGCTGAACTGTGGTAATTGAGAGATTGATTGCACACTAATTGTTTTCCACGTGGTGACTTACATACAGATCTCAAATTTTCCTTGTCTTTATCTTCCGCCAAGAATGATAAAAAAATGAAAGCAAGTATCTAGGAGTCAATTATTTTCTCTCCTGAGTTAATATCCTTCTCTTGTTCAGTGTATAAAGTGCACAGTTAATGGCTTATGACTTTCTGATTTGGAATTTTATTACCTTTGCTGAGTCTCATTAGATGTTACATTGCGATTTTTGGCAATTTAGGGGAAAATTATAGTTTTTTTTCTTTGAGCAGGGGATCTCTGTGTTGTTCAGGCTGGACTTGAACCTCTGGGTAGAGGTGGTCCCCCACTTTGTCCTCCCAGGTAGCAAGGACTCGAGGTGTGCCATGGTGCTTAGCTGAAAATCAGACCTGTGAAGCTGGAACAGAGCTTAAACAGCCAAGCTCTGCCATGCTAAAATACTACACTAGAACTTGACAAGACTAATACAAGAATTCTAAATTTTGGGGGGTTTTCTTTGTTAAGTTTTAATTCTATAAGAAATATCTGAATATGTTTTTATTGTAAACAGTTAAAACTCCTTTCAGCAGCTTTTCTCTATTCTCTTTCTCCTATGCATAAGTCATTATTGCTGTTCTGCTAATTTAAAATGTATATTTTTGGGTGTTCTCTTGATTTTTACACGAGATATCTGATTCTGTTGGTAAAAGGATATTTTACCCTTGTTGCCTTTGTTAAGATTGTGAGATGTTCTCTTTGTATTTGACTGAGGTGCCATTCCCATCTGTTGCTAACTTTGTCTTGTCTTAGCTTCTCTGATTTCTCTTAATGTTCTGCTTGCAGTTGGGTTTGCTTTGTGATCTGGGTAGTCTTATCTTTCTGGATGAATATATCTTCTGCAAATGTAATGATGTATATCATGTTAAGCTACCATTATGATTTTCTATATCTCTGATTATGGTGCTTTTATACTTTGACAGTCATCTTAACTATGGTATGTGCTTTTTTAGTTCTGTGTATGGGTTTTATTCTACTAATGTGAAAGATCTGTTACTTTAATTGTACTTCATGTGGTATACTTGATCCACAGTTTCTTTAGAAAGTCTTGTTGGCTTCCTACGATGAGTGATGACTAAATGGATGTACTACCCCTTTTAACTCCTTCCCACTTTTTTTTTTATCCCACCACTTTCTTAGTGTTTTGTTTTGTTTTTTTTTTCTTCTCCATTTTTCACATGCTAGGGATGGAACCCAGGGGCTTTGTACTGAGCTACATCCCCAGCCCTTTGAGGCAGGGTCTTGCTAATACACCAGGTTGCCCAGGCTGGGCTCGAACTTGTGATCCTCTTGCCTCAGCCTCCCAGAGTGGTGGATTAATGTTTTCTTTAAATTTAGTCATGTTTTCTATTACTTGCTTTGTCAGTTTTAGATCACATTGCTCCATCAGCCTTTTAAAAACAAAAACCAGGAAATCTGTGTACTTTTTTTGGCGTTATTATTTTTGTATCATTTCAGCTACATAATTTTAAAAAATAGCTTTATTTGAATACAACTGACGGTCATGAATTATGCATACTGACTTGTGAAAAAGCATTGCCACAGTCAAGATAGTGGATGAACATATCCATTTCCCCTAGAGGTTTCTCTTTGTTTATCTCAATTCCTTTCTTTTGTTCCTCTCTACCTCCTCTCCAAACTAAGTAATTACTGAACTTGCTGTCACTATAAATTTCCATATTTTAGAATTATATACAAATGGGAAGCAATATGTAGTAATATTTATATGTTGTCTTTCACTAGCGTAATCTTTTTGTATTCTTTGACTTTGTAGCATGTGTCCATATTTAGTTCCTTTTTATTCCTAAGTTGTGTTCCATGGTACAATTGTACTATATGAGGGACATCTGGGTTGTGTCCAGGTTTGGGCTGTAACAGTGAAGCGGTTGTGGATATCCAGTGCAAGTATTCACTATCTTTACATTTATGGGTCTTACCTCAAGAATTAGGACTGTTTCTGCTCCCTCTGGATCAGTATGCTGTCCTATAGGATGGTGAGATCGTTGGATTGCTGTGGATTGACCTAGCTACCCAGAGCTCTTCAGACTGTATGTACTGCCTGTGTAAATTATTACTGCAAACCCTGGTGTAGCAAGTCAGAGATGGGCCCAGTGCTGGGCTCCTAACAGCACATAGGTACTGCTGATGCTGCTGGTTCCCAGGTCCCACTGAATAGCACACAATTACAGAGCCCTGGAGTTCATAAAGGCCATAGTCATATATATGTATTTTTTCCCGCTAGGTGAAAGTAAACAACTTACCACTTTATATTTTTATCAGAACTGGATGTAACTACATTTGCCATATTAAGCAGAATTCTGAAAAGTGCCGAGAGCTTTATGAGAGTTGCAACTGAAGCTAACAGTGGATGTCATCCAGGTTGTCGAGTGTGGATGCATGGGGATTTCACCCAGCCTGTGTCTCATTTCCCCAGAGAGGCTTTCTGTATTTGAGAATTGTGGTAGGAGGGAGATGCTACTTCAGTGGCCTTTACTGGGACACTGCTACTGTATGGGCTTGAGTCAGAACTCTAAAAATTGGCACTGAGGCTTTGCTTCCAGTTCCCTGTCCTCCCCCAATTGAAACCAGTGAACTATGGTTTTGCTCTTAGACCCCAGTAAATTAGCAGAGCGCAAAGCTGGTATTTTGGTACACTTCATGTAATGTCATTTTTCTTTCCGCAGATACATTGGCACATGTCCTTGGGGTTAGATGGAAGGATGTCTTACAGTGTCAAGTCCTAATGAGCTCTGAGAATTAGTGATAGGCAGCATGGTTTAAGAGCAAGAGCCTGGAGCCATCCCTCTTGCTCACTCGGTAGTGATGCCAGGCAAGTAGCAACAAATTTTCTGAAACTCAGTGTCTGCATCTGTCACCTGAAGGTCATGATTATCCTTAATGTTGCCAGTGAGCCTAGAGTCCTCCTGCTCAGTTCAGATGAAAATGATGAATCAGCACTGTGCGGCTTGGCCAGCAGTCCTTAGGTCACCAGGTGACACCAGGTGATGCTGGCTGGCAGCACACACTTGACACAGCCAGCTGTTGGACCCTGCTACTGCTGGCTACCCACTAGCATCTGATGCTAGCTTCTACTGTACACAACAGGTCAACTACTGGGTGATGACCTCTCCTGTTGGCCTCGGTTGGCTGCTGGTCTCTGGAGCTCTTTGGTGCTAACAGCTCTGAATATTTTTATTCATCATTTTTTTGAAACTGTCTGTTCTGTCCACACTACTCAGGATAAAAATCTAAGTAGATTTGTAGAACTTTGGGAGCTCACACTACCTGAGAAATAAATCACAAGTGGGTTTACAGGAACACCAAGGAAGTCTTTACTGTAACAGGGCCTGTGCTGCAACACAAGGGACCAGTATACAGGAGGGAGCCCTCCTTGACTAAACCTAAGGAGTGCCTGGGAAGTGCTGCTTGTGTAGCAGCTGCAGGCCTATTTCAGTGAGGGTGAGGACAGACACCAGGGAACCTTCCAGAAGGCTTGCTATGTTTGCTGGGTATGCAAATAAGGGGCCCAGGTCTCTGCCTGATCTTACCTGCTTTGGCGTGCTTTTGTTCTCCAAAAGGGAACGGTATCTGCTGACGTGTGTGTGTGTTTGTTGGGGGGGCACCACTCTGCCCTGCTGTGACCCTGTTAGAGTGGAGAAATGGCAATTTGATAGCCAGGGAGGACACTGAAGGCAACTGTCCAGTCCTTTGGGTTGCAAGGGGGAGCAAAGGGAAGCCAGGGGCAGGGGCAGAGAGCTACTGCTTAAGCCATACTCCAGTCCAGTGAGTGGAAGGGTGGGGAATGAGAGATTCAGGTGTTTCTAATTCACATTTGAAGGCTCATGAGAGATTTAAATGTTTGTAGGGTTCATAGGACAGTGGCCACACATAGTGCTTTATAAGTATTTGCTTACAGTGGTCTCAGACCTGGGGATTTAACTTCTGAACGCACCACAGTTGTGTTCTACTGCTTCTCAGAGCATTTTGCATGGTGCCTGGTGAAAGTTTGATGAAGCATTGGTGAGCTTAGGACTTTGCCAGGGAGCGGAGAAGAAGGACGCATACTCAACAGTCCAAGCAGGTTTATTGCTAACCCTAAGAGGGACCTCTCTGGGAGCAGAACAGAGACAGTATCTCTTACAGGCTAAGAGACTTTTAAATAGCACTTTTTAGAGGGCTTTTTGAGGGAGTGGGTCAGAGAAATGGTGGGTTGTGGCTTGCTGATGTTCCTCTGTGTTCTCTGTGACCTACTGACGTGTCCTCAGGGGACTCCTCATGGCTTTCTGAGTGTCCTCTGTGGCCTAAGTAAAACGAAATCTGCTTTCTCTAAGATGACGGTGGGCTCATTCAAACTAGTGGTGTCCCTTCTGGGTGGTGTCAGCCAGTTTCCTTGTTTGTTGCTACTTAAAGTATCAGCATGAGCTTAGTGTACCAAATTACTGCTGAGGGCTAGACTTGTATCCTGGATATTTTGGCTTGAGTACTGGCATGAGTAGCTCAGTAATTGACCCTCATTTATAATGAAAGAATAAGTTCTTTTCAGTAACTGAACTGCTTTAAAATATATATACATATATGTATACATATACATATATATATTTATACACACACGCACACACATATATATGTAGGTACTCTCTTCCAGTTGACTACAGAAGTCATCTGTGTTGTGTCTTATCAGACAGTTTTGTCAACATTCTGTCAGGTTTAAAGATGCTGGTAAAATAATGTCTCAATATGGTATTATAATGATGTATGGCTGAATTTTTCCAAATGTGGTTTCAAGACACTTTAGTGAAGCTGTGCTGTTGGATTTAAGGAAGGCGCTCTTTGCCTTGGTCACAGCATAAGATCTGCAGCACTGCGGCCAGGTTGTTTTGGTTCGTACAGCTTCCCATCTGGTCTTGCAGCGGCATCAGGACAGAATCTGGCCCCTGCCACTTTGCCTGCTTCCTCTGGTGTTAATGGAAGGAGAGGTTACTTATGTTATCATACTGCTATTAGGTGTTTTCCTCCTTTTTTAATAAAAAAATGAACTTTCTTTTCTGTATGAATTGGTACAGCCTGAAAGCACCCTGCTGGGCCTGTGTGCAGATGTATGTGGTGGGGACACTGCTGGCCTTCAGCAGTGGTTCTTGACTGGATGACACCTTTGGGAGGAGCACTGTTGCTGTCCACCCTATTGCATTAACTTGGAGAGTTTTTCTGCGTTATTTGGATTTTAACCTGGTGTTAGAATCAAGGTATCATACTTAGACTATTGTGACCCTTGGCTCTTGGACACACTTCCTGTTGAGGGTGTGATGCTTGAAATTCCTAGGCCCCTGCCTGCAGGCCTACCCTCCCCGCTGGTACCTGCTGGCATACAGCTGGCTCCTTGTGCAGTAGGCCCGGTGCAGGCCTCTAGGGAGCTGAGATTACAGCCAGCCTGCGGGTTTTACCCAGGCTTGTTTCGTTTTTGTAGTTTCTTTAAAACTTGAAGGAAATGGGAGGGTTCACGTTGTGCCAAAGGTAGTTTTAGCTGAATTTAGAGGTAATTGGGAACTTACTGTATTAATAATTGAGTTGTTCGTATTTTTCTAGAGGCTTACAGATGACCCACATTATATGTTTTACCTACACACGAGCAGAAGTAGATACTCACATTTTCCCACATTCTAGCTCTGCACTGAGAACATTTAGCCCAGGCCATAAACACCAGAGGCCTGACTTACTGCTGCTTTCATTTTGCTTTTTTTAAATAGCAAAATGGTTCAATTGTTTGCTTTAATTATATTTTTAGGACCATTTCAAAGGACTATTATTTTCTTTGTCATACCTAGCTCATTTCCTGGTATGAATCTCAAAATAGTATCTGATCCTGATGCATGCATAACATATCAAGTCATAATTTCTTCCTTTTGCTGTTGGGAAAAGCCACTGCCTGTTGGATTTGTAGTTCTGGTCTCATTCATTTACACTCACGTACAAGGGCCACTTTAATTCCTTCAGATACTCAAACTGATAGTCTGCCTTTTTAAAGGTGGGTTTTATTAGGCACATAATTATTGAGTGTGCCTAAGTAGAAGAAATACTAGGTATAAAGACAAGCATATCAGATAACTATGAAACTAGCATGTACTTTGAGATGATGCATATTTCATGAAAAAAATTTGCTAAAATGTAATATCTTTTGGGAAAAAATTAGTGTTATATACAGCTTTAGAATTTATAATAATGTAAAATGGATAATATGTAATTTTCCGTTGAATACTAGTTAAGTTATTCTATTTAAATAATTCTTCAGTAGGAAAAATTTTATAGAATATTTTCCACAGTGCCAATTTATGTTAATTAATATTGAAGGAACCAGGTAGTTCACTTACTTAAGGATTTGGGAATGCTCTTACCCTGGTTTCTTGTTTTTTCTGTATTACGACTCCCAGAGTCTTGTCATTGGGGATTATGTATTTCTTGAAAGTTGTAATGTAAATTTTTTTTATCCCCTTGAGAAACTTCATTTCTCAAGTTCTAAACTATCAAATTTAAAAATAACTTTCATTAATTCCAAACAGCATGAATGTATTAGGGAAAGTGTTCTTTCTCTAACATCTGAACCAAGAAAAGCTGAGCAGGAGCTGATTCATCTGAGCTGCTCCCAGCTCAGCTCCTTCGCATTTTACTGCTCATCCCTACCACAGCTCTGTACTTCAGCTCGAGTGGTTCCTGAAACCTCTCTACTGATTGCGAATTTCCATCATTCTGCCGTGTTTTTTTTTTTTTTTTGGTACTGGCAATCGAACTTGGGACCTTATGCTTGCCAGACAAGCGGCGGAACCACTGAGCTAAGTCCCCAGCCCTCTGCCATGTTTTTTTAACACAGGACGCTTGTTTCTGAGTTGGTATGCTATCATGCATACCTACAGTTTCAGTCCTCTGAGAGGCTGAGGCAGCAGGTTCCCAAGTTCAAGTCCAGAATGGGCAATTTAGCAACTTTGTGAGACAGTCTAAAAAAAAGAAGGGTGCTAGGGGCATAGCTCAGTCCTGGGTTCAATCTCCAATACTGTCAAAAAAAGAATTTGTTTCTCGTGGGGTAGAGTGGTATGGAGGGGATGTGTTCATCAGTCAGTTTCATTAAAGTGCTTTTTAATGCATAGATATTTTTCTTATTTTAATCATGTTTTTCATTTTAAGAGATAGTAAGTGTTACCTTGTTGGCCAAGTATGATATTTAAGTATCATATTTACTGTGAACCCTCATCAGCTGTTCCAGGCGGCGGTCCCCTTGGTGCTGTAGTGTGATGAACACTACAGGTAACCAGGAATGTTGATCTTTCTGTACATCTTCTGTTGGGCTTCAGGCTGAGTGCAGCTAGATTCGCTTACTACTAGTATGAATTACAGATTTTAGTGGGCTTATTTCTTTGACTCTTCTGCTTCTCTGAATTTTTAGAGCACAATCTGCTGTGAAGAAAAATCTCTCTTTCCATATACGTGATTTTGCTTCCACTTTTAGTGGAAAAAATCTGAGGAATATGAGGAAAACACCTGTTAACTATTAGTTGGACTTTCCTAAAACTGGAACTCAGTTTTAAACTCAGTAGAATAGATGTTTAGGCCTGACTTAATTTTTGTAGACCATCTAAACTGATTTTTTAAATTTCTCTTTCTTGAAGAATCACCTTATAAAGCTATAGAAAAAAATCCAAGTGTTTGTTCCTGTCCTCATACACACAATGCAACACAAAACACTTTGGTGGTTTTTTTCTCACACCAAGCAAACAGTTCTGCAGTGGACTGTCCAGTGCGTGCCAGTTAGGTGTCCTCTAGTTTTGTTCTGACATTGTCTACCTGGAGATCCCATCAGATCCCACAAGTTGAGGGTTCAGTCCCATAGGACTTCCCCTAAATTAGATGCCATTTGCCGAGTGGTGGGTTGTCACTTATACTTCTTAGTGATTGACCATAAACTGGGGTGCTATGACTTACCTACTCTGTGGGTTGCTTTAACTTTCTAGAAAGGTTCACAGAACTCAGGGAAACACCTTACTTATAGTCACTTTTGCTATAAAGGATGTTACAGGCTACAGATGAACAGCTGGATGAAGAGATGCATAGGGTAAGGTATGGGAGAAGGCCATGGAGCTGCCATGCCCTGTCCAAATGGCCGCCCTCCAGGAGCTGCCATGTTTAAGTATCAAAAGCTCATCCCAACCCTGTCCTGCTGGGTTTTTATGGAGGCTTCTTTATGTAGGCACAATTGACTACATCATTGACCATTGGTGATCAACTCAATCTTCAGCCTATCTCCCCTCCCAGAGGGCTTGGGGGTGGGGTTTAAAGTCTTGACCTACTCATTAATTATGGCTTGGTCATTCCTCTGGCCAGCTCTCATCTGAGAGCCACTTCCATGCTATCAGATATCAGTCTCACCATTAACATACAAAAGATAGCCTCTTTACTCCAGAGAGTCCATGGGCTTCAGGAGCTTTATGTTTGGAAGGGAGGAGGAATACCAGTATCACAGCTTTCAGCAGCTCCTTGCTAAGTGCCATCAGCACTTCCTGACAACCCCATTGCACACATCGGGATGCTGTCCTTTCCAGCTTAGGAGACCTTTGCAAATTGTCTTTTCTGAAGTTCTGTAGGATTGTACATAGTCACGCTATTCTTTAAAATTTTAAAAACAAAAGAGATCAATAATAAAAGAGAAATAGGCAAAATAAACCAGGTTTGAAATAAGGAAGGGGAGGAGGCTGTGTGAGACCCGGAGGGCCGTCCTGATTCGGGAGGTGCCGCCCCCCGCAGCCCTGATGTAACATCCGTCTGTGTTCCAGGCGGGCAGCACGGGAGTGGACGGTCCGAGAGAGCAGGGTGCACAGGTCAGATGGAGAGATAAAGGGAGGGATATTGAAGCCAGGCCTGGGAAGACCAGAGGCCAGCCAGGCACTCTGGGCAAAGCTGTAGTTTGTGCGCAGCGTAGAGACTGGGCAGGTGGGGGGTTGGGGAAGTTGCCTGGGCTGGGTTTGAACTTTCAGTCTCCCGGCCTTAGCTTCCGAGAGAGTGACAGGATTGCACCATGCCTGGCTGCAGTTATGGGTCTTGAATGGGAATGGTTTCTGGGGGTTTTTAAAGGAGTTTGGGCTAGAGCACAGAGTATGTGTCTCAGGCTAGAGAAAAGACCAGAGAGGTAGGCACACTGGTTTATCAAGTGTCTCTCATGCTATGCTAAAAATTTATCCCATTTTTATCTTGAAGGTGGAATAAATAATTATATAGTTTTAAATAGAAGAACAGTGTGACTGTTTGATTTTAGAAAGATTACAAGTGTGGATAATGTATGGGGGGCGGTAAGCTGTAGGTAAAGGAGATGAAGTTGGGACTTCCTGCTGGTGAGAAGTGATTAGACCCAGAACTCTGGCAGCAGAAGCAGGAGGGGCAAGCTGTTAGACAGGACTCAGGAATGGCTGAACACAAGGGCATTAGAAAGGAGGATGTCTGGGATGTCTTTTACGTCCTTTCTTGGGTGATTTGGACAATAGAGGTATTACTGGGAAATAGAATCTAGAAGTAGGATTAAGAAGAATTAATTGAGAGAGTGTTGATGTGATAAAGTATTTGATAAAGCATTTGATAGAGATGTCCAGCAGGCAGCCCCGTGCAGATATTTGACATTAGAGGTTGTGGACATTGGTATTAAAATTGTAAAAATTGCGGATGGGAGTGAGACCTCATGGGTAGAGCTGGAATTGAGGGGAGAGGAAGGCTGAGAAATAAGCAGAAGTAGATGGAAAGGCAGGAGCAGTGAGGCCCCAGCAGGCAGATGAGGTGGGGATTCAGGGAGGCAGTGTTGTGGTTAATGGCTTTAATCTTAGGAGCCTGAAGATTGTCCTCTGGCTCCAGACAGTACCACAGCGTTCTGTGAGTGGAGCAGGCGTGGGCTTGGTGCGTCGGTGAATGGGTATGGGTGATACCTGCTGGACTTCCAGAAGCTGATCTGTAGAGGGAGGTTACCAGGGACTGCAGCAGGGCCCAGGGAGGTAATGGTGAACCTTTTAGAGACGAGTACCCAAACTGTAATCCCAAACCCACTTATTTATCTCAAAGTGCCAACACTGCAATTAAGCCTGAATACTGAAGTATTAGTTTAGAAAAAACAACTCATACATTAAAAGAAAAACATAGTAACAGAGCTTTCATTAATACAGACAGCCTGCTGTGGCACACGTGCCATAGGTTCACTACTACTGGCCAAGGGAAAGTTTTAGAGAACCAGAAATTCAGTGGACTGGCCTGATAGAGGAACAACTTGGATTATGACTGGAATTTTAGTTTTAACTTACAACCAAAGCCTTGAGTTATGTGCCAGCCACTTGTGCTTCCAGATGGTCTCAGATACAGATTTAACCCGTAGAGTTCTGGAAGGAACATGACAACATCCTTTCCTGTGTGGGGTTCATTGAGAAATCCTGGGCCAGTGTCTCTCTAAGGACACTGAGATCTGCCTGTATACAGGAGAGAGATTTTGATGGCTGTGTAGAGGAGCCTGGGCCTACCTTGACCAACTTGAGTTACAACTAGCCCTCAGGAGTGAATAGAATTCATAAGTCAAGGGTCCAATGCCATCTCTGTAAGTATGTTCTTAGAAGGTAATGCAGTGGCTCCGTTTCATTTTCAGGTGCTTGAGATGACTTTAGGAACCATTCAGATTGACTTGGCATTGTATCCCTTCACCGATTTTTCTTTTCTTTTCTTCAGGGAAAATTCAGTAGGTATTATTTGTACATTAAATTGTTTTTGGACTATAGATTCTGATCTGTCCCTTGTTATTTTTTTCCAAGTGTGCAGAGAAGGACATCTTGAATTTGTTCAGCCCTTTCCCCAAATGCCCCCACAGGTCCAGAAGGTGAATGTAGCCTGTGGGGAAGCCCTGTCCAGCCATCCCCGTGCCTCCCCTGTGCACTGCTGTCTATGCTCCTTCGCAGCATCTTCAGATGGTCTCAGAATTTGTCCAGTGAGTTCCTCTATGTGTACATGAGTAGGACTCAGTGTACTTCAAAAAATTTGTATTTTAAAAAAATGACCCTGTTTTTCTCTTTTTTTCGGTGATGCTGGGAGCTGAGTTATAAGACATGAAACCTTCTACAAATCTGTGTTTTGTTTATATTAAGGTTATCCAGCCTAGCTTTATTTATTTTCTTACTAATTTTATTGGCACATTTTAGGTATACAATATAATGACATTCATCATTGGAAATTTGCACCTTTACATAATCTCTCTTGGTTCTTATTTTTCCCCCTTCCCCTGTCCTCCCTTCAACTCCTCATCCCTCCCTATTTACAAAACACTTTGTTTCCATTTTTTCCATTTTCTCATATGAATTCCTTTCCCTTCTTTCCTTTCCCCTACCCCTCCCACTTCCCCTTCCCCTTTGCCCCTTTTCTCCCTATTTCACATTGTCTATTATACCTTTTAGTCCTTATTTACACTTTCAGTTTCTCACACTAGACAAACTATTCGGTATTTACACATGTGTGTCCTGTTTATTTCACTTAAGAGTATCACCTCAGTGTGCATCCATTTAGCTATAAATGTCTGTAGTTTCTCATTCTTTATGGCTGAGTAATACTCCATTTTATATATATAAAAAAAGCAAACCACATTTTCTTTATCCAGTCTCCAGTTGATGGGCATTTGGGCTGTTTCCAAGTTTTAGCTATTACAAACTGTGCTGCTGTGAACATGGGTGCACATATATCACTGTGGTATGATTCTTTTAATTCTTTGGGGAAGATACCCAGCAGGGGAGTAGCAGGGTCAAATGGGACTTCCAGTCCTAGTTCTTTGAGGTATCTCCATACTGATTTCCACAGTGGTTGCACCAGTCTACACTCCCACCAGCAGTGGAGCAGGGTTCCTCTTTCCACACAGCCCCACCAGCATTTGTTATTGGTTGATTTCATGATAACAGCCATTCTTTCTGGGGTGAGGTAGAATCTCAGCTTTGTTTTCATTTGCATTTCTCAATGACCCAGTGATGTTGAACATTTTTTCATATGTTTGGTATTTCTACTTCTTTGTGTGAGAAATGTCTGTTCATTTCAGATGCCCATTTTCAGATTGGGTCTTTAAGTTTGGGAGGTCTGATTTTTTTAAAGTTCTTTATAGATTCTAGATAGTAGAGCTTTGTCTGAGGGACTGCTGGTGAAAATTTTTTCCCACATTGTGGGTTGTCTCTTCACACTGTTGGTCATTTCTCTTGCTGTGCAGAAGCTTTTTAATAAGAAGAGATCCTACTTGTTGATTGTTTGTGCTAATTCATGGGCAGCTGAGGTTTTGTTCATAAAATCTTTTCCTACACCAGTGTCTTCAAGAGTTCTTCCAAAACCCTCTTCCAGTTAGTTCAGCATTTCTGTTTTAATATTTAGATCTTTAATCCATTTTGATTTTAGTTTAGTGCATGGTGAGAGATATAGGTCTAATTTTAATCTTTGGCAAGTTGAAACCCAGTTTTTCCAGAACCATTTATTAAAGAGGCTATCTTTCCTCCAATGAGGGTGTTTGGCTCCTTTGTCAAAGAAGAGGTGGTTGAGTGTGTCTGGAGTTGCTTCTGCATCTTCTAATCTGTTCCACTGGTCCTCAGGTCTGTTTCTTTGCCAGTACCATGCTGTTTTTATCACAGTAGCTTTGTAGTAGAGTTGCAGGTTGGGGATTGTGATACCTGCTGCCATGTGTCTGTTACCTAGAATTGCTTTTGCTATTCTGGGTCTCTTCTTGTTCCAAATGAACTTTTGGATTGTTTTCTCCAGGTCCGTGAAGTAGGCTGCTGGAATTTCAATTGGGATTGCATTGAATCTATGTAGCAGTTTTGGAAGTATGGCTATTTTCACTATGTTGATTCTTCCTGCTCAGGAGCAATGGATGTCTTTACATTTTCTGATATTCTCTGAAAGCTATAGCACTCTGAAAAGAGATTGAAGTTGTTTGATTTCTTTTGTTAGGTTGATTCCTAGGTCTTTGAGTTTTTTGGATGCTATTGTGAAAGGAATTGTTTGCCTTGTTTCTCTCTCAGTGAGTCTATTGTTCATGTAGAGGAAAGCTATTGATGTTTGTGTGTTGACCTTGTATCCAGCTACTTTACTGAATTTGGTATTAAGTGTAGAAGACATTTGGTGGAGTTCTTGGGGTCTTCTATGTAGAGTATCATGTCATCTGCAAATAATGACAATTTGACTTCTTTATTTCCTATTTTTAGTCCTTTTATTTCTTTCTCTTATCTAATTGCCATGGGTAATGTTTCCAAAACTATATTGAAAAGGAATGGTGATAGTGGACATCTTTGTCTTGTTCCTGATTTTAGTGTGAAGGATTTTAGTTTTTGACTATTTAGTATGATATTGGCTGTTGACTTTTCATAAATGGTTTTATCAGATTGAGGTAGAGACCCTCTATTCCAATTTTTTATAGGGTTTTTATCATAAATGAATGTTAGATTTTGTCAAATGCTTTTTCTGCATTTATTACGATGATCATATGCTTTTTGTCCTTGACTCTATTGATATAGTGTATTACATTGATTTGCATGTGTTGAACCATTCCTGCATCCCTGGGATGAATCCCGCTTGGTCAGGGTGTGTGATCTTCTTGATGATCTTCTGCATTCTGTTTGCCAATATCTTATTAAGGATTTTTGCATCTATGTTCATTAGTGAGATTGGCCTATAGTTCTCTTTTTCGGTTGGGTCTTTCTCTGCTTTGAGGATCAAGGTAATGATTGCTTCCAGGAATGAATTTGGAAGTATTGCTTCCCTTTCAGTTTCATTGAAGAGTTTAAACAGTAGTGGCAGTAGTTCCTCTCTAAATGTCTTGTAGAATTCAGCAGTGAAGCCAT
>NW_004624868.1:1299004-1342921 GCF_000247695.1 Heterocephalus glaber
TTTTAAAGAGCATAAAATTATTATGTACATACACCCCTTTAATTATTACTATTTTTTTTTTTATGTTGAGACATAGTCTTACTACATTGCCCAGGCAGGGCTTGACCTTGGAATCATCCTGCCTCAGCTTATCAGAGTGTTGCAATTACAGGTGTACATCACCGTACCTGGCTTATAACTAATTTTTGTTGTTGTTATTAAAGCTAGCTGTATCTTTTAACTTTTCATTTTGAAATAATTTTAGGCTTATAAAATAGTTGCAAAAACAGTATAAAGCATTTCCATCTACCCTATACCCAACTTTCACAAATATGAATATCCTTATATAACTATAGTTGATGTATTATTACTAATCTGTAGACATTATTCATGTGCTACAAGTTTTTGCTCAGATGTGCCTTTTTTGTTTTATTTGGTAGAAGATGCAGTTCAGAAGTTTGTGTTGCATTTAGTTACTGTGCCTCCTTATTCTCATGATCTGGGGAAGAATTCCTGTGACTGTTTGTCTTTAATAGCCTTGATAGTTTCGAAGAGTGCTAGCCTGTAACTTCATAGAATTTCTCTCAGTTTGGGTTTTCCTAATTTGTCCTCATGAATAGCTTAGGAGTGTGCATTTTTGGCAAGAGTGTCACAGAAACAATGCTGGTCCTGTCAGGGCCTCCTGCTGGGGGTGCATGATGCCCATGTGCCTCATTGTCAGTGATGATAACTTTTTTTCTTTAACATGATACATGATATTTGCTTAACTCACCAATTTTTTGTGAGATTAAATTTTTTTGACAAGTAAAATTTCATAGATTTATGGCATGCAACACGAAGTTTTGATATATGCACCCATTGTGCCATAACGAAATCAACGTAATCAACATATGAACTACACACTTACCTTCATGTGTAGGGGTGTGAAGAGAACACGTCAGATCTACTCTCGGGAGTTTTCAGGGATGTAATAGTATTACTAACTGTAGTCACCACAAAGTACAGGAGATCTTTTGACTCTTTTCCTCCTAACTGAAATGTGATGTTTGACCACCATCTCCCCGGAGCCCATGCACCCAGACGCTAATTTCTTTTAAGAGTTTAGGCAAATTGTCTTACTAAGGTTTGTACATTCTGGATTTTAATACTGTTTCCTCTTGGGTAGGTTTAGGTTAAAAAATTTTGCAAGGAAAACTGAATTAGTGATGCTGTTTGTTGCATTTGGCATTTCAGTTTGTGGCATTTAATGTTGTCAGTTGACTTCCGGTGATGGTAACTTTGGTGATTTGGTTAAAGTAGTGACCAACTGTGGGTATACTTTTAACATTCTCTTAGAAACTTCATACACACACACACACACACACACACACACACACACACACACAAGAGGGAAGGGGTGGGGGGGAGGAAGAGAAAGAGAGAGGAAAAGGAGAGAATGAATATGAAAGAATGAATTAGCATATATTGGAGCCTTCAGGTTTCAGGGAACCAGCAAAATAACCACCCTTGAGTTTTGTACATTTTCTGCTCCCCAGGTTGAAGATTGCACGTTATTGTAGTCTGTGTCAATAGTAAAGCAGTCTATTGGCATATTTTCCAGGAACTTTTTATTATTTTAAGGTGTGTCTATGAAGTAATGATGGACTTTTAAATCTTGTGAATGTGTGTTGTCCTGGACACAGTTGTCATTTTGGAAAGCTTTATTTTTATAGCCTTTGTTGAAATTCTTTTAGAATTTACATCAGAATCTGAGTTTATCTTTTGAATATCCTTCGTAGTGACTCATCTTTATCCTGTGAGGGTGACTTTGATTTTCATAAATGAGCAAAGGATCATTGTGTGCCAAATCTAGTGAATATGTTCATACTGATTCAGGGAGGAAAAAGGTATAACAACAAAGATCAGACTGATTTCTTTAAGAGGCTTACATAATGTCACACATCTTACCAGTGTTGTGAACAATGGATAGCATTGTTAGGCTTAGTTTAGAGCTGCCTGAGTTTAATAGCACTCTCACCCTCTAAGTCTAGCAAACCATACACACACACCCACACCTGCGCACGCACACACACACACACACACGCACGCACACGCGTGCACTGAAGGTCTCTTTTCTTCATACACCAAGATGTGACCATTCCCTTGTTTAATTAGGATATTTGGGGAGTTGTCTGTCAACTTCTTACCAAGCTCAGGCCATTTTGTTGGTTGCCTTAGAAGAAACTGATAGACCTAAGACTCTGTACGGCCCCCTTGGAATTGATTTGAAATCTGTAGGAGAGATTAAACATGTGCATAAGTATCTTAACTGCCCTATTATAATAAAGTTGGTAATCAAATAGAAATAAGGCACTTTAAAGTTAGATCCATGAGTTTAGAGAAAACTGTATGGCTTCTGTCAGGCATCACAAGGCAGAATGAATAGATTTTATTTGGCAAAGTCTACAAAGTAGGCGTCTGGCCCCCCTGTCTGACCTTAGTCCATACTGCTGCTCCTCTTGCTGACACTTCCTCTTCTAGTCATATGTGTTCCTTTAGCAACCAAGTGTCGAATCTTGCTCTGGTGTCGCCATGAGGATGTAGCAGTGAAGGAATGAGATCCTGTTACTGTGCACGTTATGTTCAATCACGGGAACAGTAGACACAGCAGATGGTAAGTTGTATGTTATGGCAGAAGGAGGAAATACTATAGAAAAAAGGAGGAATCTGAGAAGGGTACAGGTTTACACTTTAAAATAAGAAGGTCAAGGCAAGCCTCATTGAGAAGGTAACTCTGGAGTTAAGACTTAAAGACTTTGAGCAGATTATTCATACAGATTTGAAGAAGACCATTTCAGACAAAGGTCACATCCAGTGAAACAAGGGGAGTATGCTTGGAGCATTCACCGAGTCACTGGCGGAGAAGGGGGGACAAGAGTGATAGGTGTGCTGTCGGAGGAGCAATGTGAGGGGTGGTCAGGTCACCGAGGAAGTTATTATAGTCACACTAAGCACTTTAGTTTCTATTGTGAATGAAAAGAGGACTCACAACAGGCTTATCAGCAGAGGTATGACATGCTCTTGGATTTTTAAAGATTCATTGTGATCACTGTGCTAAGAGTAGACAATAGTGGGACAAGGTTGGGAGCAGGAAGCCTCTTCCTGCTGGGAGCAGTTGCTGTTGTTCAATTGAAGTGTGCCCTGGGTGTGGACTGGGATGATAGTGTTAAGAACTAGGGGTGTGGCTAGACTCTGAGTGTCTTTTAGACTGGAGCCACTTGACAGGTTGGATGGGGAGTATAAATGAAAGAGACATATAAAGGTTGACTCCAGGGATTTGGGCTGCAGTAACTAAAAAGAAAAGTTGCCTTCTAATGAGATGTGGAAAGCTATGAGAAAAAGCAAGTTTGGAAGCAACAGTTGAAAATACTATTTTGGATATGTTTTGGTTAAAAACGAGCCTTAAACATCCAAGTGCAATATTAATCAAATAGATGATTGTACAAATGTCAAGTTTGGGAGAATGCACTGAGCATTCGTATTTTTTTCCCTGGCATCCACTGACTGCATCTAAAGGCATCCCAAAACTCAGAAGTGAAGTTTGGCAGAGACAGAACTCTAGGAGAACCTCTGTAGTTCAGGCATGAGGACGTGAGAAACCAATTTCCTCCCAGTGCTAGCAGTGGCAGCCAGGACCCCAAGCCTCCAAAATTCTGAGGAATGGCAGCTGGCTTCTGAAGATCCCAGAAGAGTTGGGGAGGCAAATCCTCATTACTTTCTTTTTCTCTGCCCATCCACTGTTTAGCTGGATACTGGCATAGTCATTGGAAGTCCATGACAAAGTAAAGGTCCCAGGTTCTAGCCAAAGGGCCCCAGATGGGTACTCCAGAGAACTGAAAAATACCAGGGAAATGATGAAGAAAGGACTCAGGACAGTGAGGGCACAAAGTTGTTAACGAAACCCTGAACACACTCTTGAGCTGTGCATGTGTCTCTGGTGAGTGACAGTAGACCAGGCACTTTGAGGACCGAGCCAAGGTAATGACCACTGCTCAGAAGCAAGCCTGGGCAAAGCCCTTGGAGAATTACAATGCTGAAAAAACAGTCAACAGAAGGCTGTGTGGAACAGGCAGCCTGGGATTTTTTGACAAAGATTTTAAAGCAACCACAACAAAAATGCTTCAAGAAGTGAATATAAGTAGTTTCAGTCTCCTCCATCTGTCTGTTGGTGCAGGAAGGATGCCTGCCCTAGAGCAGGCAATGACCATACACATGTCCTCTGATGCTGGGTACATGAGATGGACTGCAGTGTATTAGTCACAGAGGCTCACAGCCCAGGGTAGAGCCCCCACCCATCACATGGGCAGAGTGAACACAAAGGCTGTTCACTCTGGAGGAGCCTTTGTAGTCCCATGAGTGTAGAGTGCCTTGGGGTCCTGAGGGAGGAGAAGAGGGGCTTGTTGGGATAATTCCATTGACTGCTGCCTATGGATAAGTGGGAATTGCACCTGGTCTCCTTGTCAAGGAGGCATATTTGTCTAGGGGACCGGTCATAGAAGCAGAGTAGGGATGGGAACTTTGGTCCACTCAGTTCCCCTTGATGCTAAGGCTGCACATAATGTTAGACCTTAGCTTTGAGCTTTGTAATACATCAGGAATGCTCTTAAGTAGAAATGTAAAATGTCTGAGAAAATAAACCAGATGTAATAGTGCATGCCCATAATCCCAGCACTCTTGGAATCTGAAGCAGAAAGAATGCAAGTTCTGGCTGAAACTGGGTGACTTAGTGAGACTGTCCTCAAAATAAAAAATAAAACAGGCTGGAGATGTAGCTCAGTGTGCAGGCCCTGGGTTCAATTCCCAGTGTCACCGGCGGGGTGGGGGTGGGGGTAGTCTCAGAGAATAAATATATAAATATAAGATGTAAAGTATAGATTGAGTATCCCTCATTCAAACAGCTTAGTATCAGGACAGTTTCAGATTTAGGAGGTTTTCAGATTGGGGAATATTTGCATAGACTTTGCCATTTGTGCATCCCTGATCTGAAAACCCACAATCTGCAGTTCTCCAAAATTAAACTTTGAACATCATGTTAGTGCTTTAAAAGTTTCCAGTTTCAGAGCATTTCAGAATTCAAATGTTTTTGATTAAGTGGCTCAACAAACAAAAATTTTAGGACTAAAAAACACAGTAGTCAAAAAGCACACTAGATGGGCTGAATTGCAGAGTAGAGATGACAGAGGAAAGAGTGAGTGAACCAAGACAGCTCAATAGAAATCACAGAGTGGAGGAAGAAAAAACACTGAGTATACAGACCAAACCTCAGGAACCTCTGGAGTAATACTGAAAAGTTTGACATTTATGTTTCTATATGTTCTAGAAGGAGAGGAGAATGACTGTATTTCAGAAAGAAAGAAAAAAGTAAATGCTAATTGAACTTTCCAAATTTGGTGAACGGCATTAACATAGGATTCAAGAGCCTGAGTGAACCCAAACAACATAAGCTCAAAGAAGTCTCTGTCGGATGTGTCATAATCATACTGCTTAAAACTAAAGACCAAAAAACAAACAAAAAAAAAGAATCTTGAAAGTCAGAGGAAACAGTACTTTGAATGGCTATAGATTCCTCATCAGAGACCATGGAGTCTAGAAATAAAAGGAACCGCATTTCTAAAGTGCAGAAGGAAAAAAGTGTCAGCTCGGAATTCCAGATACAAAGAAAATGATTCTTTAGGAATGAAGGCAAAATAAGTCATTCTGAGATTACAGAAAACTAATAGAATTTATAGAGTCCAGACTTAGCATGTTATTGATGAAAAGTAGGCATATTGATCAGTGGAGCGAAACAGTCTACAAGTAGACTCACAGATGTGGCCATTTGATATTTGACAGAGTTGTGGAAGAACTGCAGTAGAGAAAGTATGGTATTTGAAGAATTGGACAACCATATGCAAAAAATGTTAAAAGCTTCACTTAAACCTTAAAATTTATGCAAAAATTAGCTCACAGCAGGTAAATATAAAACTGTACAAATGTTTGAAGCTTGGTGAAGTCAGAGATTCTTGTTCCTCAGTGGATGATACAGACTAAGGAGCTCATGCTCCATACCGGCATGAGCTCAGTAGCATTATTAAATGTGAGAATTACTGCTCCTGGAGAAGGCCGAATGCAGATAACTCATAGTGGTTATTTACACGAAGAGATTGGAACACTAATATAGGAATATGTTACTTGCTTTAACTGCATGCTTTCTGCATTAAAACTAGTTTTATTGTTTCATATGCCCAAATTACATAAGTAATAAAATCTAATTAATTGATTATTTTGATTCAAAATATTTTAACTTCGTCTTTAAAGCCTCAAATTGATGTATCCATTATTATTTTGGGTTTTTTTGTTTTTTAAAAAAGTAATTAGTAACTTGATTTTGTTTTTTGGTACCGGGTATCGAACTCAGGATCTTGCTCTTGAAAAGCAGGCGGTGGCACCACTGAGCTAAGTCCCCGGCCCCTTTGATTTTTTTTTTTTTTTTTTTTTTAGAAAGCAGATTATTTATTTTCTGAGCTTCACATTACTTTTCTATTGTTTAGCTATAATTAAGGTAGCTTTACTTGCATTTTAATATTCTGTGGTATGTATTTTGTGTATCAAGTTAAATCCATGGTCTTAAGTAGCATTTAAAGCGTTATAGAAAGCAGATGTTAAAAGACCTACCCTTGCAGAATAACTAAATATGTAGAAAGCTAATAAAGTAAATTAGCTCTGCTTGTAAATTAGAAAGTTTCATTTCTCTCATCTTTTAAAAAGAAAACTGAATTTGCTTTTCTCACATCATCCACTTTGGTGACTGGCTTTTTGACTGTATTGCCCATAATGTGAAAAACAACATGATCTGTTCAGACTTAGCTGAGAGGGATGTTTTGGTGTGTGCCCACGGGTGTTACATCTGACTCACATGTCTAGTCTCATGTGACAAGAACTCTTATTTGAAATAGATGAATTAAGAGCATATTCCTTTCACTTAATAGATATCTACCCAACAACAACAGAATACACATTCTTTTTTTTTTTGATACCAGGGATCAAACTCGGGACCTTGCACTTGCAAGGCAGGAGCCAGAACCACTGAGCTAAATCCCCGGACCCTGAAATGCACATTCTTTTCAGGAGCACATGAATCTTTCTTTAAAATAGACCACATACCAGCCAGTAATGCAGGTGTAAGGAAATGTCAAAGAATTGAAATTATACCATCCATATTATCAGATCAGAGCACAATGAAACTAGAAATCAGTGACCAAAAAACCCCACAGAAATTATGCAAATGCATAGAAACTAAACAGCAGTCTTAAATAAACAATGAGTTACAAAAGAACTAAGTTTCTAGAACCAAACAATAATGCCAGTACAACATACCAGAAGTTATGTGATACAATGAAAGCAGTGCTAAGAGGAGAGTTTGTAGCTGTGAATGCCCATATCACAAAAAAAGAGTGAGCCAAGTAAATAACAGTGTACCTCGGGGTCCTAGAAAAACAAGAACAGTCCAAACCCAAAGCTAATATAAGGAGGGAAATTACAAAATCAGAGTAGAAATCAATGAACTTGAGACAAAAAATACAGAGTATCAATGAATCAAAGATTTGATTCTTAAAAAAAATAAATTGGGCAAATCTTGAGCCAATTTAACCAATAAAAGGAGAGAAAAGACCCAAGTCAGGGCAGTTAGAAATGAAAAAGGTGAAACAACAACACTGCAGAAATCAAAGAGATTATTAACAATTACTTTGTAAACCTGTACAACAATCAATTGGAGAATTCAGAAGAAATGGATAGTTTCCTAGATGCATATGAGTTACCCAAACTGAACCAATAAGACTTAAAGACCCTGAATAATCCAATAACAGGCAATGAAATACGCAATAATAAAACACTTACCAACTAAGAAAAGCACAGGTCTAGATGCAGTTAAAAGGCAAGGAGCACTCACGAAGTCATTCCTGATAGGTAGTATTACCCTGACTGCAAAACCAGCTAAGAATCTAAACAAAATAGAGAACTATAGCCCAATTTCTTTAAGGAATACAGATGCAAAAGTCCTCCACAAGATATTGGCAAACAATGCAACAAGACATTAAAAAGATCATAAATCATGACTAATTACCCTTCATCCCAGAGATGCAAGGATGGTTCAACATATGAAAATCAATAAATGTAATCCATCACATAAACAGAAGGACAAAAATCCCATAATCATCTCAATAGACTCAGCAAGTCTTTGACAAAATCTGACACCCTTTCACAGTAAAAACACTGAAGAAAATAAATATAAAAGGATCTTATCTCAGTCTGATAAAAGCCATTTATGATGAATCTGCTGCCAACATTATATTAAATGGAGAAAAACTGAAAGCTTTCCCTCCAAAATTAGGAACAAGACAAGAATGTCCACTGACTCCACTTCTATTTAACATAATACTTGAAATGTTAGCAAGAGCAGTAGGGGAAGAAAAACAAATAGGATATGTATAGGAAAAGAAGAAGTCAAATTATCATTATTTGGAAATGACATGATTCTCTGCATAGAACACCCAAAGAGAGTCCAGTAAAAGAATCTTAGAATTAATAACCAAATTTAGTAATGGAGCAGGGTACAAAATCAACACACAAAAATCAGTAGCATTCCTGTACACTAATAAGGAATTCATTAAGAAAGAAATTAGGGAAAAAGACCATTCACAGTACCACTAAGAAAAATACTTAGGAATTAACCTATAGGGGAATGAAAGACCATTTTTGTTTGTTTTGTTTTGAAAAACAATTACTGTACTCTGAAAAAAGAAAATCAAAGAAGACATCAGAAAATGAAATATGTCCCTTGTTCCTGGATAGGCAGAACCAGTGTGATGAAAATGGCCATACATTAACCAATCCCAGTCAGTATACTAACAGCATTCTTCACAATCCTAAATTCATATCCTAAAAACAATCCTAAAATTCATATAGATCTAGAAGCAACCTAGAATATTAAAAGCAATCCTGGATGACAAGAGCAGAGTGGGAGACATCACAATCCTGGACTTCAAGTTCTGTTGTTGTAGTGGTAAAAACAATAGAGTACTGGCACAAAAACAGACATGCATACTAATGAAACAAAATAGAGGATGCAGAAACAACCCAAGCACATTTAACTATTTATCTTTTACAGAGTGGCCAAAAACATACACTGAAAGAAAAATAGCTTCTTTAATAAACAGTGTTGGGAAAACTGGTTATCCACATGCAGATAAGTGAATCTCAACCTATGTCTCCCACCATGTACTAAACTAAAATCAAAGTGGATCAAAGATCTAAATATTAAGACAGAAATGACCTTCTGGAAGATAAAATAGGTAAAACTCTTGAAGTCATAGTCATAGGCAAGGACTTTCTGAACAGAACCCTGGTTGCACAGGAAGTAGTGTCATGAATCAATGGAATCATATCAAATGAAAAAATTGCATAGCAAAAGGAACAACAGAATGAGCAGAAAACCTACAGGATGGGAAAAAAGTTTTGCTAGCAATTCTTTGAACAGCGGACTAATATCTAGAAAATATTAGACCTTCAAAATAAAAGACCCAGTCGAAAAAGGAGCAAGAGAAATGAACAGAAGTACAAATGGCTAATAAATACATGAAAAAGTGTTCAACATCACTTGCTCTTAGAAAAATGCAAATTAAAATAGCACAGATTCTATCTTACACCAGAAAGAATGACTGTCATCAAGCAATCAAATCAAATAATTAAAAATGCTGGAGAGACTGTGGTGGAAAAAGAACCATTCTGCATTGTTGGTAGGAATGTAAATTGGTACTATCACTATAAATTAGGGGAGATTGCTAAAAAAACTCGAAGTTCCATTTCACCCAGCTATACCCCTTTTCATTGTCTTCCAAAAGAGTTGAAGACATCGTATGAGAGTGATACATGCATACCCATGTTTATAGCACCACAGCTCCTAATAATAGCTAAATCTTGGAAATAGCCTACTTGCCCATCAGCAGACGAATGGATAAAGAAAATGTATTTAAACAGGGCTGTAGGATTCAGTCGTGCAGAAAGATAAATGAGTCATTTCTGGGGAAATGGATACAGCTTGAAACCATAATGTTAAGTGAGATAAATCAGATACACAAGGTGAAATATTGCATGGCTTCTCTTATGTGAGAAATGTACATTATAAATAAAAACAAAATAAAAGATAGATAATGGGAAGTATGGAGATGGATGTTTCTCAAATAAGGGATCAAGAGATGGAGGAGGGCAGGTGATTGCGGAGGGGCAGAGGGGAATAGAGGGGATGAAAAAGCATGTACGTGTGGTAACACCACACAAGGAGTGTGAACATTATGTACTGCAAACGTGCTAACACCAAAAGGTATATTCCTTTCATAAAACATGAAAACATACCAGCTTAGTTGTGACATTATGATGAAATATCTGATGATTAGCTGTTCCCACCCATGTCGTACAGTAAGTACCAGGTCACAGCAGGGAGTGAGGCTCCCTCACCTTGAGTCTCACCTCTGTCGCTAAATTGTTTGTCTTGATGCAAGTTATGTGTTGTTAAGCAAGTTGTCTCCACATTTTCTGTTGTTTCTTTTGTAAAATGAAGCTTATGATGTCCAGACCGAAGGTAAAATAGTGTGTAGTGTAGTTTCAGAATCGACTAAGATGTACATGTAAGCACCTGTAACATTACCTGCACTTTATAAATGATGAACACTCATTGTGGTTGTTACCTAATTGTTGCTTGCTGTAATTCTTTTCTTTTAAAATATCATCAACAGCTTTACTAAATTATAACTGAGGTACAGTAAAGTACACATTTTAGTGTATAATTTGTAAGTCTTGACATACATGCACCTATGAAACCATAACCACAGCCAAGATAGTGAACATATCCATCACCCTAAAAGTATTTTTGTGCAACTGCTGAACTACTTTTTGTCACTATAAAGTCTTCACTTTCTAAAGTTTACGTGATTATCATAAATTATGTAATGTTTGCCACCTTCTCTTACTGAACATAATTATTTCAATATTCATTCATGTTGAATTGCATTTCATCGGTAATTTGTTTTTTATTGCTGAATGAAATTGCACTGTATGGTTATGCCATAGTTTACTTATTTGCGTGTGGATAGACATCTGGCGTATTTTCAGTTCTGACTATTATGTTAAGGCTGCTATGAGCATTTTGTATATAAGCCTTTGAATGATGTATACATTCAGTTATCTTCTTAAGTGACTGTTTCATATGGTAAGTATGTATTTACATTTTTAATTAATTGCCAGACTGGTTTCCAGTGTGGTTGGAGAACCAAGTTGTGAGTTCGCCTGACAGCCAGTGGGAGTTCTAGGTTTTTACACTCTCGCCATCATTGCTGCATCGGTTTTTTTTTTCAGTCCTTCTCACACGGTGTAGTATCTCATCATGACTGTAATCAGATTTCTCTAATGTCTAATGATGTTGAGCACCCTTTACCTGACATCTCTATTTCTTCTTTGGTGACATGTCTATTTAAATACTTTACCTGTGTTTTTTAAATTGGGTTTTATTTTTGAGTCCTCATTGAGTTTTCTTAACAGCCTGTGTTCTACCAGATACTTTCTTCCCATCTGAGACTTGACTTTGCGCACTCTCTTAACAGTGTCTTACACAGAACACAAGTATTCATTCTGACACACAGTCCACTTTATCAATTTGTTCTCTCAGGGACTGTGCTTTTAGAGTCATATTTAAGAATTCATTGCCCAGAATCACTCATGTTTTTCTCCTGCATTTTGTTTTAAAACTTTTGTTGATTTGTTCTGTGTTTAGATCTTTGATCAATTTTTATATATGGTGTGAGGTACAGATTAGTGTTCTTTTTCCACATAGACACTGTTCTAGCATCATTTGTTGAAGAAAATTTTCTTTTTCTCTTATTTGCCTTTGTCAAAAATGAGTTGTCTGTGTGTTTTTATCTACACACTGTTTATCTTGACATCAATACCATATTTTATTGATTACTAAAGTATTATAATTTTGAAATCAGGTAGTGTTAGTTCTCCTACTGCTTTGTCAAAATTATTTTTGTCCAATCTAGGTCCTTGGCATTTCCATATGAATTTTAGAATCAGCATGTCAGTTTCTACAAAATCTCCGTCCCTCCCTCTCTCCCTCCTTCCCTCCCAGACTGGTCTCCAATTTGAGATCCTCCTGCCTCAGCCTCTCTAGTATCTGGAATGCAGATGTGCACCTTAGAGTGTAGCTCCTGCTGGGATTTTGATTGAGCTATCATTCAGTCTTTACATCACTTTGCAGAGACTTGATATTTTGCACTACTGACTTTTTAGGCCTTTAATGTGTTTTCTCAGCAGTTTTTAAATGTTTTCTATGGTCTGGCACAGTGTTCTATAAATGCAGATAAACTTGAAATAGATTATTGTTCAATTTTTCTATATCTTTACTGGTTTTCTTTCTCCTTGTTCTGTCAGATATTGAGAGATAAGAATTTGAATTTCCAACTATAATTGTGAAATTGTTCATTTCTTTTTAAAGTTCTATTCTGGTATTTGGTGCCTGCATTTCCAAGTTTTTATTAACTGTATAAATGCTTAATTGGGTCACTACCTCTTGATGAATTGACCTTTGTAACATTTTAAAATAATCTTTTTGTATCCCTAATAATATCTTTGCTTTGAAATCCATGGGTGGTATTTGTATGTTTTGTTGGTATTCTAGCTTTGTTTTACTAACGTTGCCCGATATATCTATCTCTCTTCAATTCACAGTGTGAACTCTTTTTCGTCTTATCCATGACCTGTTTATATCTGTTAGGCACTGCCTTTTAATTGGGGTTTTCTGTTTATGTAAGTTTAATATGATTATTGACATTTTTATGTTTTAATTTTCCATTGTTTTACTTGTTTTTATTCTACCTGTTTTATTCTACATGTTTTTCTCATTTTCCTTTTTTCCCCTCATTTGAATATTTTTTTGTGATTTTTTATTATCTCTATTGGCTTAACATACCATTGCTCTTTGTTATTATTTTTGATTGCTTTAGGGTATATACTACACATCTTTAATTATGTCAGTCTGCCTATGTATATCTGTGTGTGTGTGTGTGTGTGTGTGTATGTGTGTGTGTGTATGGTACTGGGGATTAACTTGTACTTTTGCACTGAGCTACATCACAGTCTCTCTCCCCCACTCTTAAGATGTTGAGACAGTCTCTGTAAGCTGCTAAGTTGCCCAGGCTGGGTTCAAACTTGTAGTCTTCCCAGCTGATAAGCCATTTCATGTATGAGAATATTATAGTAAAGACTCCCATTTTTTTCTCTGAACTTTGTGCTATTGTTATGCATTTGATGTTTATGTATGTTGTATGATACTCGGCATGGTGGCACATGCTTATAGTCCCAGCACTGTGGAAGGCAGACGCCTGACAGTTGCAAGTTTGAATCTAACCTAAGCAATTTATCTACGTAGCAAGAGCTTGTCACAAAATAAAGGAGTTGTGGATGTAATTCAATGTGAAGGCCCTGAGTTCAGTCCCCAGTACTGTAAAAAATTACAACAACAAGCCCCCAAAAGTTATACACAACATTGTTATTACTTTTGTTTACATAGTTATTATTAAAAGAGATTTAAGTAATTAGGAAAAGTCTTAGATATTTATCTATGTAATTATTTCTAGTTCTTTTTATTTCTCTGTGTAGATATATTGCAGATAGGGAAGTTAATTAGATGTCTTGTAGGCAGTTAGACGGGTCCTCCCTCAAGGTGCCAGCCCTCCAGAAACCAACACTGCAAGGAACCAACATGGACAACAGTTGAGGCACATTCACTGGTTAGCATTATAAAAAAGGAAAAGAAGTGCTACTTCCCCTAGAGACAGATAGCAATGATTGATATTCTAAATGGAAAATTCCTTCTGTGTGACTTGTCTTCCCATTTGATCCCCATATTTAATCAGTATTACCTGGGTGACTGTACTCATAATCTTATTGCTCGGTCATGGTTTTGTCCCACCTCATGCCCACCTTGTAAATTTCCACGGGGTCTGATAGTTTTGTACCCGCCTCACCACATGGCTTTGCTGTATAAAACATCCTTGAAAAGTGGGGTGGGCAGGCAACCCACTTTCCAGTCCCGCTTCTGTCTCTCTTAGGCGGAAGCTTTCTTTTTCCCAATAAAGTTTTCCTACTCATAACCTCTGTTGTTCCTAGAATTCATTCTTCGATTTTAGAGAACAAGAACTCGCATTTCAGATATCTAGGAGGTTTAGGAGTTACATCTCTTTCCCCTATATCAGATGCATACTTCTCTCTCTTCTTTCCTTCTTTCTGGTAGTGCAGTTTTGTTGGTGACAAACTTTCACCATTTGAATGTCTCAAAAAATCTTTATTTTACCTCTGTATTTGAAAATACTTTTTCTGGATATGGAATTCTAGGTTGGCTTTTTTTTTTTTTTGTACTTTAAAGTTGTTCTGTTGTCTTCTTGGTGGCATTTTTTCTTGATGAGAAATCTGCAGTCTTTTTTGTTCTCTTTATATGATGTGTTTTTCCGTGAAGCTGTTTTTAAGATTTTCTAGCATTGAGCAGTGTGAATTACTGTGTGCTTCAGTGGGGCCTTCTCCATGTAACTTTTGCTTAGAGTTTATTGGACTTTCTGAATCTCTGTTCCCTTCAGATGATTTCTTCCTGGTCTCAGCAATTTGGCCACACGTGGTGATCAGAGGGTCCTCTGCGGAATATGGTCCTCAAGATGTCTTGAATCTTGTCCTTGTCCTACACACTCCTACCACTTGGGTCTCTTGGGCTCTTAGTTGCTTCTCTTGAAGTGACAGGGTACACTGGGCTCAGCTTCAGTTTGTCTCTCTGTTCCATGTCCTGCAAACATTCATGTCTATAAGGTCTACAGTCAAGGGCTCATTGTGCTTGTTTCCCACCTTTAGTGGTCACTGACCTTTGCTGCTTTATGTCCAGTGTCTTGAAAACTAATTTTTTGGCCAGGGAGATGAGTCCTGCCTTTGCTTCCCTAGTTTGACTGGGAGAGGAAGTGCTATAATTTCTCAAGTGAGTAAACGCAGTGTCTTGTGTTATGTTTGTCAAATGACTTAGTGCCTAATCAGGCTGATTGCTCAGTATACATCCAGACTGACACTACTTTTCCATTCACTGAGATTTTACCAAGCTGCTCCCAAGATGGACATATTACTCATGAAAGTGAAATGAACCTTAAGAGTAATAGTCTTAAAAGGCATTTGTTATTAGCAGAGAATCACCATTCCTTTGAAGCAGATGTGCCAGTTTTTACAGTTGTCACTCGTGAGTGTTGCCTGTCAAAATTGTGGACGAGAAGTAAAAGAATCCCTGTCTGTGCAAGAAAGCCAATGTCAGTTGACTTTTATAAAATAATTTCTTGCTGCTTATGAGATTGTGATGTGAAATTAGTGTGTGTTTTTATATTCATATGTCTGACCTTCCCATCATTTATTTTTCAAAATAAAATGGGTCTTTGTGAATATACTCCTAGGCCCTGTGGCCGCTGGACGTGGTGATCTTCCATGGCAGCTCTACTGGGTAATTCTGTTGTGTGCAGCCTACACTAGCAGCAGGTTCTTTTCCTACACTTCCTTCTCCTCATCTTCTCCTTCTCCTATCTCTCTCCTGATGCCTTACCATTAAAAACATACATGTTCCCTGTATCATGCTTTCTCTAGTAGGGAAACCCGAGGGCCCCAGAGTGCCTCCAGAGCTCAGGTATATTTGCGGAGCCTTCCATATGGACTTACTGTAGCCTCAATTAATAGGAAAGGAGTGGAATATTTGTAGAATTTAACTCCAGAGCATTTGAAGACACAAATAATATTGCCACTTTTTTGAAAAGGAAAATATATAGACACTAATAACATAATTAGAAACGTGAAACAGTAATGAATGATCATTTTTGGAAATTTCAAACTTTAGTAAATCTTTTACTCATTGAAGGATTTCTTAAAATTGTGTTGCCTCATATTACTTGATTTTGATTCAAACAATAGGGAAATAATTAGTTTTAATAAGTAATAATTGTTAGTGGTTTAATACTTGTCATTTCAAATTTTTAAAATATATCCATAGATGTATTATATGTATATAACATAGTTTCCCCTAAAAATATGGTCCTATTATACACTATCTTCTATCAATGCTATATTTTAGATATCTCTCCTCTTGTATTTTTTATAACTCTAGTGGGAAGTTTGTGGTATTTTGTTGTAAAATCTTTTTCTGGTTTTTAGTTGAGATATACTTCCTTAATCATGTTAAGGAAATATGATATATTGATAATAGTAAAATTTTTGATACTTTAATTACTTACGTAGGTTTACTCTTGTTAAAAGAGTCTAGCTATCCTAGAAAGAACCATACACGTGTATGATTTGTCATTCTTTTATGCTTAATTATAACTCTGGATCCTCTGTGCCTATGTTGGAATCATATTTTATGCATTAATTTTTATAGATGAGATGAAAGTTTTGTTTTCTATGTTATCTTTTTTTATTTTTTTATTTTTGGTACCAGGGATTGAACTTGGGTCCTTGTGCTTGTGCAGCAGGCGGTGAAAGCACTGAGCCAAATCCCCGGCCCTGTTTTCTATGTTATCTTGATAATCCTTAAATAGCAACATCTTAAAAATATATGGAAGAATTATCATTTGCCTGGTTTTGCAATACTTTAATATTGGAACTATCACTTTCTTGAAGCTTTATATTAAATTTATCTGTGTATCTTGATATACTTTGACATTTTTTTAAATTCCTTTTTATAACAGTAATTGGTATTTCTTTTATTTTTCTTGGTTTTTTGAGACAGTATCTCAGCATGCATTCCAGGCTGGCCTTGAACTGTGTAGCCCAGGCTGACCTGGAACTTGTGGCAATCCTCCTGCCTCAACCACTGGAATGCTGGGAATATAGGCGTGTGCTACCATGCTGGGCTTGTAATTGATATTTCTTAGGAAGTATAGTTTACTCAGATTTTCACATGTACAGTTTTCACATTGACCTGTATATAGTATTTTCTCAAAATTCTTTAGATTTTTCCTTTCATATTTGGCTGTCTCTTATTCCTTAATTTGTGTTTTTTTGTTTTCTTTCTTTCCAGTTTGCTTTTTGATAGAACCAACTCTTAAATTTAAGATTTTTAATATTGTACTTTTTTTCTCTTCTGTAACATATCACTTTTTACTTTTCTCATTCATTAATTTTACCTTTCCTTTATCTCAGTATTTTCATTCCTTTTTAAAACTGTAGTTCAAATATTTTATTATGTTCATATTCATTTTTAGTAATGAAAAATTTGTATTTTAAACTAACTTTAGCTTATTGTTGATGCTTTTATTCTTATTTTCTTGATTTGCATTTTTATTCTTAATTTGTAGTCTTTGTTTAGAATAGATTCTAAGTTCTGAAGTTATTTTTGGTTTTTCCTGTTAATTTTTAATGTTATCATGACATGTTCAGATATTGTTTTCTGTAACACAACTTTTAAGGTGTAGTTTCATGTTTTGTAATAATTGCATTGGCCAAGGTTGTAAATGTATTCCAGGGGACTTCTGATAGGCTGTAGACATAGTTTGTATATTATGTCTTATTCATTATATTCTTTTTAGTTTTTGTGCTTGTGATCTGTCAGATTGGAAGATCTATGTTAAATATGCATTGCTGTTGTATTCTGTCAGTTTCTTGATGTATTTTGACTCTGTGGTCTGGTACCTTAAGAGGTCATATCTTTACTGTGGTTGTGCCCTTCATAATTAGAGCATGCTTTCAGCTCCACCTTAAATTTGGTTCACTGATTATGATACCATGACCTCTAATTATCTGGTCTATTTTCTAATGCCTCTTTACTCAGCCTTTGGTTTTCTGCCTTTGAGTTGTAAAGGTTTATGTCTTACAGGCCCTAAACCGAGTTTTTTATGTGGTCTACAGTGTATTTCTTCTGTGAGATCATTCTGTCTTGCTTTCCCATTCTTCACCTCAGAAACCAACCACATAGGAAATATGTTTATAGACCAAGTGTCTCCCATACTTCGCCTATATCTTCTAGAGGCTGTTGTTTTGGAGTTTTGCAAGTATATATGTTGTGCTTGATTTTGTTTACATGCTACTGCATGCAAGTTCACTATTTCATTATATTTTATATGCATGTAACATAAAGACACCTGTTTTCTTTAGATGTGGTACGACAGAATCGCCCAATAATCTTTGAATTTCTCAGAAGTCATGTTGACTTATTGTTACAGGATTTTGTTTTGTTTTTTATTGTTCAGAAAAAGTTCAAAACAATATTAGTAAAGTCTCATTACCCTGTAGGGATAATACATATGTAAGGATAGGCACATTTTTTAGAACATTGGCATCTTATATATGTAGAATTTATTTTCATTCAGTAGTAAACATTTTTTGAAACTATGTGAGGCAATAAGATTTAAGTATTTTCTTATTTAAATATACTTGTCCTCATTTTTTTTCTAAAATTTGAAAATACAAATAACCTTCGATAGCCAGCATTAACTTAAAGTACAGAAAGGAAATTCAACTTTGATATTGGCTCTGTTTATTATTTTTGCCTTCCCATGGAAAAATTATTTAAAGTTTTCAATGCATGACACTGTGCTTTAGGGTGCTATTTTAGTACCAGACTCACAGGACAGATTGCTGTTTCTTCCCCACCCTAAGGAAACTAGGTCATGGGCTTTTGGCCCATCTCCATGACGTGAGATATATTTGATGTTTAAGTGTGCTGTCTAGAAATAGTGATGCAGTGTCAGCAAGATCACTTGTCTTTCACAATCATAATTTCCATCTCTGGAAATAAATTGTTCCTTGGCCTCTTAATCATTATGTGGACACTAGGGTTTCAGAGGCAGAGGAAGCCTCTGGAAATGACCATAGTGGCCTTGTTAGGAGATGAGACAGGGTTTCTTCTCAGCTTCAGGGTTTGCCCTTTTGATAAGGTTGGCATTTTATGAAAACCAAGAAACAAACTCCTATCTGACAATTATCTGTAGGTCTTATAATAATATCTAAAATAAGCTATTTTGAAGTCAGTCATGTATCAAGTCAGTGTTTCAAAAAGAGATGAAAGCTATTGCAAACCCACTCACTTGATTTGTCTGTGATGTGGGCCTGGAATGGGGCTGCCTCAGCCTGGCATTGACACCCTGCTTGGTGACCATGGGAAAGTAGCCTGGCTTTGGTCTGTCCTCTAACCTGTCAGTGTACATAGTCCTTCATATTTTATAATGGCGCTGTGAGAATGATGGGAATGAATGCGTGTACAAGGCTCTAAAAGAGTTCTGGTGGGTAATTTACATCCCATTAGAAATAATGGTAGTAGTTGTTATTGTTGTTTACCATATTGTAGAGTCTTCGATGTCCTTTTTGTTGTGTTGGATGATCCCTACCCGCTCCTTGCCTTCCATGTGCTTTGGTTACCTAGTTCTAATTAATTTTCCAGGAGGGACAAACTTTAGGAGTAGCATCAGTGTGAATTACTCAAGGGGTGTGATTCTCATAGGATTGACCCTATAGCCTACTTAAGCATAATTAACAAGGGCTAAATTTTCATGAAAAGGTAAAACTTGGTAGGCAGGTTTATAGATTTGGAAGCTTTTCTGTGATTCTCTTTCCTATACTTCTTTGTTTCTTCTTTGTGTCATTTAAAGTTCATTTTCCAGTTACCATTATTGTTAACCTACATACTGATTTAATATGAATTATGTCCAGTATTATTTAGACAACTAAATTAAGTGCCAATCTAATGTTTACTTAGCTTTTTTTTTTTTTTTAGAGACAAGGTCTCACTTTGTAGTTCAGCCTGGCCCTGAACTCACCATGTACCCCAGGCTGGCCTAGAACTTGCAGCAATCCTCCTGCCTCAGCCTCCCAAGTGCTTGGATTACACACATGCGCCACCATGCCCAGCAGCTCTTTCTTAATTTTTATACACTTAATTTTTCAAATTATAAAAATTTTCCTCATTATTCATAAGCTTCACAACATCTCTCGGGAATTTGATGGAAAACAAGTATTGTAAAATCTGGAAGGGTTTGGACTTTTTGTTGAGGTATCTTAAGAGCATGTCATTTGGCATGAAATAATAAGCTCATAATGTCCTGTTCTTTAGTTTGCAATTACATCTCTTTCCTGGTCTGATGATGGATCCACAGTGCTGTGTTGTCATGGCACTCAGAGGGAAGGACATAGTCCATTTTTTTACTCCTGTATCAGCAATGGCTAGCTTGGTGGTTATTAAACTAGTAAACAGGAAATCAGATGATTTTTCTCTAAGCTTTGTGTTTTCTAGGATTTTAGGACATACCCAAAAGTGATGTTTACTTGTTGTCTGGACTCATTTCTGCTGATACTAAGTATGTTTTGCACATTTGTGCTAATTTTGTTGCTTTTGTTCTACTTAGCTTGTTTTTAAATAGGCATGATTTTGGTCCCCTTTAGGGACCAATGATTCATATTCTGGGGGAACACATAGCAGCTCTTTCCTGCTGTGAGTGACACTGTCCTTGAGAAAACTTTTCCTTTAGGCACCTCAGTGGATGCTGGGTGAAGAAGGACCAGATTGTCTTTCTTAAGCTCAAATATACCTGACCAGCCAGCCCCTTTTTTATTCCCCTGAGAAGAGAGAAAGGAAAAGCTGATGAATATTTAGGAGTTATTTGTGTCCTTCTGCCTGCCGAACATTAAAAGGGCAATGGCCCTGGTCAGAGGGTTCAGACCCTTTTTAAATGCAAACCCTGGAATTTTCATAAGTATTAATTGCTCTGGAAGGGAGCCATCACCCTCCCGATGCCTGTTATTTGGGTCTCTGTCATTATGTTTTGCTGACTTGCCTCATGAACGTACACATATGCATGGTAATTTTGATGCCATAAGAAAAATGTTTCAGTTACAAAATTACAGAGGGTTTTAAAAATACTTTGGTTTGATACCTTTATTTTGTGAGACCTTAATTTAAGTGTAGCCTTTCTACTGCTAGTTAATATTGCAGAAGTCTAAATTGCTGTCCAAATATGTGAAGTATAGCATATGAGGTTCTCAACTATTCTCACATATAGTGCTAATTACCAGCCACTTAACCTACACTTTCATACTAGCCAGTTAGAGTAGAAGCCTTTAGTCAGGCAGACTTCCCGTACAGGTAACACAAGGAGTATCTTTCTTTGGTGTTGGCATTAAGTGAAGGATATGTGAATCATGTATGTACGTATGTACATATGTATGTATTAAATTTTGGTGCTGTCAGCATCCGAAGCCGCCTGGGTCCCTGCTGGATAGGGTTGGCACACTGCTTGCTGAGTGCAGCCTTGTCCGCCGTCCAGGGCAGCAGCCCTATGGCCTTGTGTCTGTACCATTGGTGTGGTTTGGGGCTGCAGACCTGGTTCATGTCATGTCTTGGTTCCTCCATTTTCAAAATACAATTCTTCAGCATTCCTGGTAATTCTTGCTGCCACTTAAAACTATTTCAGTAAATTCTTTCTCTGTGCAAATGAGCCAAAGTTGGTTGCCATTGTTAGTGGCTAAGAAGCTTGACTGATAGAGCTGCTCGCTGTCTGTCCTGCATCCAAGTCAGGGGGTATACTGATAGTAAGGATCAAGGGTTATGTCCTCAGAATTGCACTGTCCTTTTTCTTTAGAGCATGTTCTGTGCAGAGTCGGTCTTAGCCAACTTTTCAGTGAAGTAGTCTTTTTAGTTTAGAGGTCTGGGAAATGCACCCGTATTTTATTGAGTGTCACATACAGGCTCTTGTTATACTGGTTGGAAGCGCAACAATAGAGAAAGGAGACAAATAGGTAATACATTGGATGGTAATCACTGTGATGATAAACTAAGCAAAGAAGGAGAGAAGGAATGTGAACCAAAAGGCTGTTAGGGAGGAAGTGCTCTGGGAGGATCCTCATTTAGCAGTGGGAGAGTACTGGGCTTTTCTTCCATTTCTGTGGGCCCCATCTGGAGGCCCAGGAAGGAACCAGGCTCATTTCTAGTGTTTCCATCCATCTCATCCGTCCCCGTTGACTTCTGAGGTGGTAGGTGCAGGGTCTTGACTCCCCATACAGAAGCAGCATTTAAAACAGCTGCTAGCCAGAGGGACATGGGACAGCCTAGGTTTACTCAGCAAGCAGAGGTGTCATGAGAGTAAATAGCATTTTCTGTGGAATGGAGTTTTAAAGGTAAAGAGAGTACGAGAATTACCATTGTAAATACTTTACTATAAAATTTTAAGCATGTGGTCTATTAAATCAGGACCATATGCTAGTAATGCTAGTATCTATTTTAGTTGTTGCACTACACACAAAGAATGTGTCAGAGCACCCGGGTTTACAATAATAATCTTTAGGGGAGCTGCTGTGTTTCCTTATTTAACAAAAGCATTTAACACCTGATACATACTAATGCTGATTTCATGTATGTAGGAAAGTCTAGGAATTGTATAGAATTAGGAGCACATTAGATTTTGTATTTTATTATGGAAGGACTAATAGAACATTGTATTATGTAGAAAGGCTAGTATGTATTTGTTGAAGTGATTGTAATAGGAAAAGTACTGTTGAACATTGGCTGGGTTTACTTGCCTTACTTGTGCTTTTCACTAAATGCCTTTTGACTATTTTTTTGTCAGTGTGAATATTAAAGAAAGGCTAAGCAGAGGCAATGTTAATATCTTGTTGATTACATTCTAGGGGGAAAAAAAGAAAATAATAAATGGCAGAACGTTAAGCCTGAGCCATTTGCTGTAATTACCCTGTGTGAAATGTACCTGGTAGCTGTCAGGCTGTGATTGAAGTTTACTGAAGGTTGACACCAGCTGCATGCATTAATCGTCTCTGTGAGCAGACTTATGTGCTGCAGCTACCATTTGGAGGCATGCTCTTTCCTATTAAATTTGCTGTAAAGTATTTCATGATGAGTTTGGATGAATGCTGGTGTAAATTCAGGTTTATCTTCTTCATTTCCAGCAAGCAGAAGTCCTTTTAGGCACCTCCGAAGCACTCTGTAAAAGTGAGGTTTTTACACTCTGTAATTCTGAGCTTTTGGGATAGGGGAAACTTTTATTATTTTAAAGAAGCATTTTGAAATGTTTCTCATAAAGGTTTCTATAACTTGCTTTTCTATTGGTATTTAACTATAGATATGTGAACTCCAGTTTGTACATTAGTACTTTTTAAATAAGGGAGTTTGGTTATATTATAACATTCCTTTTTAACCTTTTTAATGAGAAGATAGCAACTTTCAATTGTATTTTTCTGTAACAATGTATAATCATTGTAAAACATAGGCATTTTGAAAAGTGCTGAGACAAACCTGCTGTAGCCTGTATCAATGTGATGAGTACTAGTTTGTGAGTTTGTTTTGTTTGGGTGGTGCCCCTGTGTATTTTGGTGGGTAAGTAACTGCAGGGTTTGATCTGACTGCTTCTGCATATGGCACTAGGCAGACTGTACCAGTCTGTGGAGTATTGATTCTTTATTCATACTGATCACAATCTGGATTGAACAGACATTCTAGGTGGAGGCCAAAGTGTTTGTTCCTTTATTTCCCTGCAGAGAGCATCTATATTGAGTCCTAAGGAAGTGCCCCCAAATGAATGTCTTTTATTTCTACTTGAATATTTCTGCTGAGAAATATATTAGGATTGCTGGACTACTTTGGCTTAGCAGTGGACCTTTGTTACTTTTTGACAGCCCAGCATCTATCTCCCTTCTTGAAAACACCAGCATTTCTGTGAGGAAAGCACAGGGCCTGTTCCCCCTGTCTGAAGTGGAGCCTTGCACTTCTCCCTCTGGCTCTCTACAGAGCTTTCCACTGGGAGAGTGAGATGGAGAGGGAAGCCATGGTGGGGCAGTCTCTGTGCTGAATATCTGGCTCCTCTGCGGGACACTGTTGCTTGGTCTTCTTGCTCTTGAGCCTCCAAAAATTCTGAGTATCCCAGAATCGCCTTTCCTTATGCCAGTCAGTCAATTCTAGTTGTTTACAACCTTCACAAGAACTGGCTTAAGAATCATATACTGTTAAAATCTCAAAAGGAACGCTAATGTTAATAAATGTATCCTCCTGGGTTCTGTGGTGTAGTTCTGTGCCAGGTCAGACGCTGTGGTGGTTGTTCTCTTACTAGGCGGGCATCCTGGCCAGAGGGTGCCTTTCTCCTTGGAGTTAGGTTTTGAGGGTGTGGTCTGTGAAGGCTTGGAGAACACCATGTCCCTGTGCCCTAGTGTTTAAAGCCACAGTTGATCACTGGATGCTGTGTGTCCTTTATAAAGCTGTGGTTGAACTAAAATATTTCTTATACTGAATTTTTATGTAGCTTTATTAAAAAAATAAGTACTTCCTATTTTGCAGTTTTAAAGTGACACTATTAGGATTAGAAATGTAAGGTGACTGACATCACAATTTTGAAATTTATTCATACAAAATAAAATATATTTTTATCATTGAAAGCATTTGTTTTCTGTTGAAATTACAATATTACTGATAGCCTCATGTACTGAAAAGAAATTAAAGATCTTTCTGAGTATAAACTGAGGAGCTGGAAAATGTGAGCATTTGTATTTAGATCTATCACTACATAGTTTGTTTTGAGTCAGTGTCACACTATCACCTCTTTCCACCTTGGACCTTCTAGACAGCACTTCTGAAACTTAATCCATCTTTTATGAGGGAGTTTGTGAAGAATAGTTTCTCCGATATTTAGAGAATGTTATTTATCTGAATTATGTATCACCTCAGAGGGATGAATCCTGATAGTGTGATGGTCATACCAGCAGCCTGTTTTTATTCTTGTCTCTTTAAATATATGCTTAGATGCTGTTTTATCCATCATATCCTTGAACATATCCCATCACAATTGTATGTATAGATTTTCATTAGAAGAAGATGCTGAAAAGGTTGTAGCTGATAAAGTAAAATCAAAACTAGTAGCTTTGGGTTTTAAGAAATATGTCTGTGAAATGTGTTTTCTGTGTGTGTTCCTTGCACATTGGCAGTGTTTGCAAATGCATTAGATTTTGTGCTCTCCCCTCATAGCAGTGCTTTGTGTTAGGAGTTTCCTTTATCCTAGACTGTGTCCCCTTTATAGAAATGGCTCACAGAATAGGATGAGGAGGCACACTGGATAGTGAGAATCCCTAATTTTACCCAAAGGATAAATAAAGTGCCCTTTGCTTTCAAGTATAAAATCAAGCAGATCTCTGCGTGAATAAGCTCTGGTGGTAAACACCAACTTGAATTTAGAGTGATGTGGTTTGCTGTGGCTTCTGGACCTTGCAAGGGGTTTAACACCATGGACTTTTGGTCTGGTCTTCATTGAGAGGTCCTCTGGGCATCTGGAGTTGATGTTTGGAGACCAGAGAGGTTCATACTGAAGCTGGGCATTTGGGGGATGCTGTGTGAGTACTGGAGTAGGCCTTCTGGTCAGGAATGCAGTGTGTTGGGGTGGAGGGGCTGGGACCAGCAAATTTGCACTTTTGTCTTTCTTCTGAGAACTCATGTGGAAAAAATAATAGTAGCCCACATGGTTAGGCAAAGAAAATAGGAAAAGCGAACTGCTTTCATCGCCTTCCTGCGGTGCCTGTCCATGGACCCAGGGCACTAGAGAATCACAACCACATGCCCTCAGGTGCTGGACCTGGGCGCCCTTAAGTCTCTACCTCAAAGGCAGATGTCATAGCAGAACACTTCCCCTTCACTCATAATCACCTTCGCGAGAGTGGTGTGTGCTCCCTGTGGGGATTCATATCTGCTTTCCACTGTGGAGAGCTTTGGGGCCCAGAGGAATCAGAAAGTGCAGGTAACTGAACCCTAAATGGGAAAGGCTCAAGTTAATCTGCTTCTCCATTATAGGCATTCCGCAAGTCGAGGACCCCATGGGAAGGGAGCAGGTGAACAGTCAGTGAAACAGAGGACTCAGGAGCATGGGTTTAAGCCAAACCAGTTTCATGGCAGGTTACTTCGTTGTGTAAACTTATCTTTGTAAAGTAAAAGTGGTGATAATGTCTATATTAAAATGTTTTAAGGTTTATTATATTTGCTGTCTTTAAAAAAGTTCTCTCATTTGTAAACCACCATGTAATGGTGGTTATCCCTGGAGCTTTGTATTTGTGGCTGGGCACCTTTCCATTGCATACAACGCCAATTCTGAGTGTGAGTGGTACGTCATTGGGTTAGGCTGACACTTCCTTTTCTGCTGTCTGGACTGAAAATCAAAAGATCTGGATTATGATACTGGAAATCTAGTTTTGTTAGATCACACACACATGTACACACATACATGCATTGTACAAGTAGTCTGCCACATGTTCATAGTTAATCTAAAATCTCATTTTTTAGTTTTATGTAAAGTTTGCAATCAAGTCTGTGTAAAATGTGTTTGAATTAAACTCTGTGTACCTTTTACATTACCTCTGATTGAGATGTTAGCAAGGGTGAGGGAGCACTGCCTGCTGGGAAGGAGCGGGTGTGCACAGTGGGATCCCCAAGTCTCTAGAGGTGGTTTTTAGGTTCTTTATGTCCTGAACAAAGAATTAGTCAAGACAAGGGCAAATGGTAGGAAGGTTTTACATTTATTAAAGGTAGGAAAAGAAATAGGTTCTGTACAATGAGTTTGGACCAAGTAAAAGTAGGAAAAATCTGCTCTACAGAGGATGAGAGCAGGGCTACCCCAGAGGAACACAGTAGTGAGAGCTCAGTGGACACTATCCTTTATTTCCCACCTCTGAGGTAGCATCAAGTCTCACCCATTTGGAAACCTGCTCAAGTTCTTGTGAGAAGTCCATGTACAGGGCTTTGGGAACTCTTCTGCGCATGTGTCCTGGGATAATATAATTAACAGGGCACTCCTACTTTTCCAGCTAGTCTTAGCCACCCACTACCTCCTGCCTAACTGGTGCTAAAGTAAGAGGTAGAGAAAGAAAGAGTATTTGAAATAATAATGTCCAAAATTTTTCTAAAATTGATGAAAACTAAAAGTTTAATTTCTTAAGTTCTCTATTGTACATACTGTATGCACTAATATAAAGAGATTTTAAAACACTAATTTGTATCATTTTTGTAAATTGTAAAAGACAATTGCAGATCAGCCACTAAAATGTTAAAGGAAATAGCCAATAAGCAAGAAGCAAAGACAGAATGGAATATTAAACATGCTCTTTCCAAAGACAGAAAATAGAAACAAGTAATAAAAGTCAGATGATAAAAATGGGGAAAATATCTACCAAGATGGTTAGTGTAAGGCAAACCGTATTGGTATTTTACTAAATACTGCTTTCCTATATAGTACAGCTAAAAGGAGGAGATCATCAGACTAAGCAGAAAGACTCAGTCATATGCTGTTCATAAGAGATGTTTTAATGATACACAATATAGGTTAAAACTAAAAGGATGGAAAAAGATAGGCCACACAAGTAATAGATTTGTGTTAACAGAAAAAAGAAAAAAATGTGTAATGATCTGCATATTACAGAAAAAGCATTTGATAGAATTCAGTACTGATGCATGATTGAAAGAAACAGACTTCATAAATGAGAAACAGAAGGAAACATTTTCAACTTAATGAAGGCCTTTTACAGGATATGTGCGGCTAAACATGTTTAGTGATGAAAAACCAAACACTTTCCTACTGAAAATGGAAACTCAACAAGAATGTCCATTCTCATTTTCTATTCAGCACTGTACTATAGGTACTTTCTAGCAATGCACGAAGGTGAGAAAAAAGAACTAAGGTGTACAAATTGAAGAGATTTGATCTTTCCATTCACAGATGTCATATCTCGTTCAGAGAAAATCTCAAGAGTCTCCCAGAGACACTATTTGGTCTAATAAATGATTTGAGCAGAGTCAGAATAGAAAATGAATTGTATTTCTGTGTACTAGCAATGAAGCAAATATTCCAAAATGAAATTTTAAAAATCACTGTCATTTATATTAGCATTAAAACCATGAAGTATTTAAGGACAAAATGTAACAAAATGTGGCAGCTCTGTGTACTGGAAATGGCCCACATGTGGCTGAGAGAAATAAAGACTATAAATAATTGGAGAGACATAGCATGTTCATGAAGCAGAAGATGCAGTATTTTGAAGATATCATTTCCCTCCAAATTGTTACATAGATTCAGTGAATTTTTAGTTAAACTCTCAGCAGCCTTTTTGTGTAAATAACAGGTGGTTTGAATTTTTATGGAAATGCAGTCAACAAAGTTGACTCTTTTAGACTCTCTAACTTCAGGAGTTAGTATAAAGGCACAGAAATCAAGACAGCAGGTCCTGGTATAGAAACAGATGCACAAAGCACTGGGGAAGTGAGAAATTCCACAAATGCGCTACACATCTATGATCAGGCATCCATGGGGCAGAGGGATGGGAAATACTTACTCTTGACCCCTTCCCTTTGAGGGAGCACTGTCCTCCCTTAGGGCCCCCTTCTAAGTCCCAAATCCTGTGTATGGGAGTTGGGCAGAGCCCAGATCACCAGGCCCCTGTGCCGTCACTATTCTCCGGGTGGTGGGTGATATGTGTCCTGTCTCCTGCTGGCTGCTCTGGCTTGTGGTGCCTCTCTCTGAGCTGGGAGCCCTGGCCACAGTTCTCCTGCACCCCCCACCCCTACCCCTCTGTGGTGTCTATAGCAGAACCATGGCTCTCCCTACAAGCACATCTTTCTTCTTTTTAGTAATAGTACAGCTAAGTTCTCCCTAGATTAGATCAAGCTAGCTCAGTATAACTCTTTTTCTTACTTGGTAGTTCCTTTAGAAATGGCTCACCAATTAAACTTATTCGAGGTCCTTGCCTCAAAGAATTGGATGAGGCAAGCCAGAAACAGTGCCAAAAGTTTATTTGAAAAAGACGAAAGATTTATACGATCTGAAGAGAAACCAGAGTATCCAGAAGTTTATTTGCAAAGTACAGGGTGAAGGGATACTGGCTCTTCAGAGCAAACTTTGGCTGGACAAAAGAAAGGATAAAAGCAAAAGTAAAAGTACACAGTGGTCTAGAGGACACAGAGTGGGCTTCTGTGAGGAGTCATGGTAGCAGGCTCCTTGTGGCATCTGTGTCCTTAAATGTCCACATCTCATGAGAGCCTGCGAGAAGTTCCACATGTGGGGTCCTGGAAATTATTTGGCACTGTTTTGGGATCTTGTAATTGACAAGTCCAGCTTATTTCCCCAGCCAGCTTTGCCACGCCTTTCCACCTGTACCTTTTTTAGCCTTCCTTTGGCTTAGAGCTGGGCCTGTGACAAGTTAGTCCCCATATAGCTGCCTATATTGTGGACGTGGGGAGACATTTCCCGCAGGTGAGGGCAACCCTTGAATTGGGTCTGGAAGAACTGAGAGAGAGAACCCAGGGTTGCCATTATGTGTGGGTTTTTCATAAAGAGAGAAATGAGCTTCAGCTGTTAGTTTCATCAGCCGTTTCGGTATCTTAACTCTGCTGTTCTCATCTAATAAGTTATCTCCTTGTGTAGGGGAACTTGCAAGACTGCTATGTCCTAGACTTGGTAAGAGTGGAGGGCAGGCTGCCCCCAGGATTCCTCTCCCACCTTCTTCCTCTGGTTTTCTTTACTAGGATGAGGAGACAGACGGACTAAGCAGTTAGTCTGCCACCCAAGAATGAGGTCACCTGTGCCTGGCAGTATCCTCATGCTCCGGCCTCTGCCCTTGGAGCCCCGCCCTCGGGCTGCACAGGTTAGAAGAGGAGCTTGGAGGGGAGGAAAAAGCCATGGCTTCTCAGGACTCCAGAGATTTCTCTCTTGCCTCCTCCCTGCATTCACCTCAGACCTGAAGGAAGTGGCAGGGTGATAATGGTGGGGACAGCAAAGCTAGCACAAACTCTACTTCCCCAGCCTGGCCAGAGAAGCCGGCCTCAGTTGTCCTACCTGTCTTTAGTATCTGGGACACTTGAGGTTCTTTGTCTTAGTTGGATCACTCGTGAAGTTGGAGCAGTGGTGCTGCCCCTCTTGCCATCTCACCGTAGGAGGAGGGACTTCAGAATCATCTTGGTCATGGTTTTATTAACATGTTATTGAAGGATAAATTGCATAAAGTGTTATTTTCTGTCACTAAATATATGAAACCATAAGCTTGATTGCTGCAGCCTGGGTAGATGTATATTTGCTTTGCAGTTTAAGCCTCACTAACTGATTTAATAGGCTAGCCAAAAGTAATTTCAAATACTTCCATATATTACAAATGATCAATCTTTGTTGTTTCTAAAATGAAATTGAAGCAAAATGTTTAAATGGCATTATTTAAATTTGATTATATTTGATTCCTGTAAAATGGAAGATAAAATGCCAGAACTTACAGTTTATTCTTTAATTATCTGTTTTTAAAATAGAGCTGTATAACTTATAGTGCCTCAATTCATGAGCAATTAACTTCGCTTTGGAAGTGAAAAAAATGTCATTTTCCTTGGTTTTAAATAGTAAAGGTCATTTCTAAATGATGACTTTACTATGTACCAAGTTAATATTTGACAGTTTAAAATGGAAATTTTATTTTAGATTCTTAAGTTGTAAGGGACATTGTGAGTTGCTTTTATATTTAAAAAGTGTAGATGTACATGCATAGGCATATTTAATCATTAAAAATTGCTGGTCAAGACAGTCATGGAAACATTCTATTTTTCTCAGATCTATTTTAGACATATGCTTCTGTTACTATATTTATCCTTACCTTAATCAACCCTTGCTGTGAGGCTTGGTTTTTTTAGCACAAGCAGCTGTGCAATGCTTTTTCTTAAAAAAAAAAAAAAAAAAAAGAAAAGAAAAAAGAAAAAAAAAGAAAGACATTCTTTGTATTTTATAGTGCTGCCATCACTGAGGTTACACATTTGGGCAGCAAATTAAAAGCTAGTAAACAGCAGAACTGGATGAAATCTGCACTTGACGTCATTATATTTCCTGATAACTATCACACAAAAAATCACTTTTGCAGGATAGTTTAAATTGAAAGTGTGAAAAATTTTTAAAAACCCAAAAGATAAAGTCAGGAGTAAAAATAGATTATCCCTTCTAGGTTGTTTTGAACATGAAACTGTTTTTCCTACGCTAAGCTTACAATTATGTTTATTATTCTAAGGATTCATACCACTCCAGCATTTGGTCTACTCTGATGCTGAGGAATGTAAACATATCAGTGTTTAATTTTCATGATTTTTTAAGATTATCATATCTAAAATTCCACATCTATTGCCCAAATGGAAACTTGTGGAATACCTATATAAACCCTGCTTCAAACCTAGATTGAAGCCTCCTTTCAACTTTTGGGTTACAGTTTGAAACATTTTGCATTCCATTTTGTAAACACAAGATTCAGTTGATCTTTGAGTCTGCCGTGTGGCAGGTCCAGGGATTAATTCTGCTATCTTCCAGTTCTTCATGCCTAAAAGGTAAATTACTCCCATGGCAAAGACATGGAAACTTGGCCTTAGAACCTTTCCAAGATAACATAGGTAATTAAGGGATGTTGTCCTAGACGTACTGATTGCCCCATTCTGCTGCTAGTGTTTTGTTAGTTTAGAGGAATGCTGTGAACTAGGGAAGTCATCTTCACAGAATAACCATGGTACATTCCTGACACTTAGATGGTTGCCATTGTGGACAGTTCTTGATGGTTCAGATTTCTGAAAGATATTGGTCAGTTTGCTGTTTTAGGTAACCTTGCCTATCCTGTGCACTACCCAGTCTCTGCCAGTTGATATTCCTGCCATTTTCAGGAGGGCCCTTCCTGTCCAGATGCCCTGTCCTCAGAAAGACATTACCTGGCTCCCTCCCATAGCCCTCTGCTTATGTCTCTCTTACCTGATACCTAATACTTTAGCCCCACATCAGGAAATTCAGGGAATCAGCACAGGATTGTATACACCATCCAGAGATAGCCTTCTTTAAACATGCAGCCTCTCCTGTCTGATTTCTGGAATAAGCCTGCATGCTTAAGATGATCCACATTTACTTTGTTAGCATTCTTTCTGTTCATTTGTTTATGGATGAATCTTTAGTATGCCAGAAAGGACATTAGTTTTATTTCCATTTTAATTAGTTGGAAATGTAATCGTTTACTTTCATTACTTTGCTTGCTTACTTGACTTCTTACATTAATTTCTTTCACCGTATTGATATTGTCTCCACGAATCATGGTGTATTTCATTACATTACAATATTATTTGTATGCAGGGGAATTATTTGTCTTAACACTTTGAGATACGCAAAGACTATCCATTGCCTGGTGCCATGTTTAGATAATCTTAATGGACTAATCTGAAGGCTTTGGTCCTCCTTAGCTCTCCAGGAGCAGAATTGGGATCACAGAAGGGCCACATATCTATGAAAGCCAGCTCCTTGTTGGACTGGCAGTGATGAGATTCACTGTAAAAGGGGAGGTGCTTATTCTGGGCCAGGAAGCCCACTGTGATGAGCACACAGTGCAGCCTGAGGCCCATGAAATAATGTTTAAGTTTTCTCCTCTCAAGGTTTTGAGTGTACCCTTTCCTTTTATGCTTTCATAGAGGTTATGAGGAATGTTTTTAATTTAATATAATGAAGATATTTACAAGTGTAGTTTTTAGGATACAAATCAAAATTTACTGATAAGCATGAAGTAGAGTTCTAGTTGTTTGCTCACTTCAAGCCTGATTCTTTGTGTCCTGTGAAACATGGGACAGTGGCTGCCAAATTGAGTAAGAAGTCCTTTATCATATGTAGTTCAAGGTTGCAAAGACTATTAGGTACTAACTTGCTTTTCATTCTGTATTTCCAAAGGATTATTGTAGAATCTTGGTAAACCTAATCATTCTAAGCAATGAAAGGACCTCATTTAAGGAATTGTTGTTAAACAAATGTTGCACAAGAGGCCACTTGGACACAGGCTTTATGTGAGAAGATTGAATTTATTTACAAGCAGACTAAAATCTTGAATGATATCAGCAGCTAGCTAGGAGACTAAGTTTTGAGAAATGGGCTATAAAGTGGAGTGGAATGTTAAAACAAGAATGAGGGTCCAAGGACAGTCAGCGCAGGTGTGCATGTAATACTGGACTCTTTGGTGCCAAGAAGATTGTATATCTTGTTCCAAATTTTCTTTCTGGCCATCTATTCTGTTTGTCAAACGTGTCTTTTGCTGAGAATGGCATGTTTGCTGAGGAGATCTCATTCAGGCCAGGCATGTCAGTTGTGTAATGAATGCTTTCTAAAGAGTGATGGGCCCTGGTGTACTTTCTAAAATTAAAAATGATGTATTTGATTTAAAGGAAAAGATTTAAAAAAGAAAGCACTAGTACTAGCAATATAGAAGCAAAAAAGTTTGCCCATTCTTGTAACAAATATTTATATGTTATGTGGTTATAGTCCAGTGGTAGAAACATGAAATTCAAGATCATTTTGACATCTCCACATTAGAATTTTAGTATGAATGACTTTGTTTCCTTGCTGTGGAGTTTCATGGTACTTTCATTCTACTTTAGCCAAAATGCGTGTTATATCCACATCCAGTGACATCTGCTCATCCTTTATAGTTGGTACTTTGGTTACTCTCCTTTGTTTCCAGTGTCTGGCCTCCTTGTTCATCCAAGCCCTGTGGAGTTAGGACTCTGAACATAGCTTTGTGAGCACTGTCATTGGTGGACAGACAGAAGTGTGGTGGCAGCTGTGTGTGAACACTCAGCCTGCTGTGCTTGCCACTGGGCCTGGGCCCTGTCTAAGCAGTGGTCATGGCTCCCCCTCCAGACTTGCTGTGGGAGTTCCATGAGCTTGTAAGTTCTTTAGACCAGGCCTGGTATATGATAAGCCCAAGGTACTGGGCCACACCTGCTGTTTTAGGCTTCTTTCCTCGGCATCCTTATTTCCTTGTAGCTGTTCCTTGGTCATATGTAAAAGTTTTCAAAAATGACTTCTCCTTTTTTCTCAAATAAATAAAATAGAAAATATTGACTGGGAGGGTAGATTAGTAGATTCCTCAACAACTTTTATATCTCAACAAGACATAAAAGAACTAATGATAGGATATTGAGAAAATATCTAACACCTTACTACATGAAGTCCTTCCTCAGTACCTGCTAGGGATTGGTTTACACCCCCTCTCACTTGATGGACACCAAACCCGGGGATGTTCACGTCCTTTATATAGCCTGGCACATTTGCAAATAACCTGTCTATATCCTCCCTTACACTTTAAATCATCTGTAGGTACTTACAATGCTTAAGACAATGCAAATGCTGTGCAAATAATGGCTATAATGTATTAGAGAATAAAGATGAAGAAAGTATACATGTTCAACAGAGATGTAGTATTTTTGATCCACGGATGTGGCACATGTGGATACAGAGAACCAGCTTATATAATCACAGAAATTACAGGGGCAACATCAATTAGTCTTTGCTTGATCAGTGTAAGAACTTATCCAGAGTTGCTAAATGGAAAGTGAGTTTCCTTTTTCTATTTTTTTTTTTTTTTTGGTACTGGGGATCGAACTTGGGTCCTTGCGCTTGTGAAGTAGGCGCCAGAACCTCTGAGGTAAATCCCCAGCCCCAGAGTTGCTGAATGGAATGCTCAAGGGCTGTATGAGTATCAGGAATGAAAGCATGTTCAAGAATCACGGGAGTAAACGGAAATTTTCCTCAGTCCTGGCATGCACTCCACATTTGGCTCCCTTTTCCTTTTTTCTTTTACAGGCTCTTTGGGAGCTTATATCAGTGGAAACCACAGCTTCTGGCCTTTATAATGAATACTTGATCAGCCATGATTGACTTGTATTTACCATTCTGCAGTGGCTCCTCTCAGAAACGAAGCTCCTTTGTAAGTAGTACAGACCCCACCTGAGTCTCTCCTGTGAGTGTCCATCCTTGGGAAACACAGCACAGCATAAGTGTTATGCCAGAGGCCTCTGTATTGTGGAAGGGCCTGTGGAAGGGCCTGTGCAGCACTTCTTCACTGGAGGAGGATTGGTTTCCAAGTAGGAGAGAAGAGACTGTTGCTGCACACAGCCCCTGCTACTGCTATAGAGCTCTACTGCTGCGCCTAGGGACAGGCCAGGAGGGGCTTGGGTAACCTCATGAGACATTCCAATGGCCAGAGGATTCTGTATTCCTCACTTAACCAGAGTAACCCACTAGCCTCAGGGCTGGACTTGCAGGATGAGCCCTCTCTGTTTCACACAGCAGAGGTCTCCATGGCTCATGGCTGTTCACTGTCCTGAGGGAAGTTGCTAGTCTGTCCACAAGTGATTACTTCTCTTTATCTGGCCTCTGCTTGCCTTTGAATGAGGTGGAGGGGTGTAAGGAGTTCTCTAGAATGAAGAATCATATCACTTGTCTGTGTGCAAGGAAACAGCACTTGGGCACTGGGTCAGCACAGGTGGCCATTGTGTCCAGCAGAGACCTGCCTTGGGAGTGATCACCCATCTACTGTCATATGAAGAAGGACATCAGTGATTCAGTCAGGATTGGACACTTGAAACTTTCTTCTATTCAATGAGTTTTAAACATAGATGCCATTTTTCAGAGAGAAAAAAGCATAATATATCCTCAACATTTTTAAAAATTAGTTGCTTCGACACAATAAGAGGGAAATTCAGATTACTGAGTTGTCACAGATATGTAGCAATGACAGAAATACTGTGCAGTGATTGAGAATCAAGCACTAGGAAAACATAACCTCGTAAGCTGGGCATCTGGTGGCTCCCAGGGGACACAGTGCAGGTGGAAATGGTGAGGAGCAGGTTCTCCTGGCATAACTAATCCTCATACAGCACTTGCCAGGACCAAGACTTGCAGACATGAGATATGGGGATGAATAGTGTGCTTGTTCAGTTTTACAGTGGTCTGTAGGGCTCTTTGTAGAATGGTTCGATATGATTGCTATTAAGATAATTTTTCAGGGCAGTGAGAAAAACTGCCATGTCATAGCAAGCTAGGATGGGGGTGTCCTGAGTGGGCATGGCAGGTGTGTGTCTAGGGGGACCCTGTGGCCACACAGCTGGGAGTTGCAGCTCTATGCCTGGTAGCTTCTCTCCCCTTCTGCATTTGGCTTGGAGGCATTTTTTATTTGATTTCTTGAACCTCAAACCATCTCTCTTATCATATGTAGAAATTAACAAAAATGGATCAAAGACCTGAAAATAAAAACTTCTATAATAAAGCTTAGAGGAAAACGTCTTTATAATTTTGAGTTAGAAACATAACTACATAATGTTTTTTATACAAGATATTAAAAGCATGATCCAAATGAGAAGCAACATGGAAATAACAGCCAGTGCTCTGTATCTGAGTGCTAAAATTGATTCTGTTCTGAACAAATGCTGGCTTTTTTTGGTCATTATTATAGAAGCATCATATAATATATATATATATATATATATATATATAAAACATATATATATAACATATATATCATATAACAACTTTACCTAGCATTCACATTAGAAGTAATCTTGAGATGATTATAAGTATACAGGAAGATGTGCATAGATTTTATGTAGCTACCATGTCAATTTGCAGTGTGGACTTGAGCATCTACAGTACCAAAATCCCTGGGTTCTGCAACCAGTCCCTCAAAGATACTGGCTGTATTAGACTTCCATCTAAATTAAGAATGTCTGTTGTCAAAAGCCAACAACTATGAAGAGAATGGAGAGCTAGGCCCCAGACTGGGAGAAAATGTGTGCAAGTCATATATGTGATGAAGGACCTGTGTCTACAGTATGTAAAAAACTCTAAAAACTCAATAGTAAAAAGGCTAAAAACCTAGTGGAAAAATAGTCAAGAGATTAAAGCAGCTTCCCTAAGGATGATCTGGGGATGACATATAAGCATATACAAAGATACCCAACACCATTAGTCATTAGGAGACTACAGATTATAGGCACAGCAAACCACTACTAAATATCCATTAGAATGGCTAACATTTCAAAGGCTGTACTAACTGTTGCCATGATGTAGGGCATCTGTATTTTTATCCATTGCACATAGAATATAAAATGGTACAAACAGTTTAGGAAACAGCTTGGCATTTCCTTACAAAGGTAAACAAATACCTGTCATATAAGCCATATAGTAAGCAATTGGTAGATATGATAGCAGTTTGTATAATTCTAACACATTTATTTTTACATTATAGCTGTCTTCCTCCTTTTTTTCCCTTCTCCTTTGTATAGACCTTATAAAACATTCAACCTGTTTACTGGTAGACATTTGACTTCTTTTCCTTCTTTTGTCATTAAAATAATGTCACAGTGGAAAATATCTTACACATGCCATTTGACATTTTCACTCATTTGTCTGTACAGATTTCTAGAGTACAGTAGCGGAGTCTAGATTCTCTGAGGTATACCTCCCCCTACACCCATCCCCAGCGTGGGAACACGCTGCTTCCCATTAGCCTCTACCTCCAGATATTGGGATAGTTGCTACTCTGCAGATGAGCAGGGACATTTGCGTCTATATAATTTGCACTTCTCTTTATTAGCAAAGTTGGTAGTTCTTATGTTTAGGGGGCAGACAGATTTTTAATTACCCATGTATAGTATCTGCCCTTAGTCAGCTAGTCTCAATTTTTAGTAAGTTATACATTAAGACTTAGTTCTGTATCTGTAATTCTTTCCAGTTGTAAATATTTTTCTTTCTCATTGCCATTTTTTGTTTTAGCTTTGCTTAGGGTTTTTCTTTTGTTTTACAGGAGTTTTTTTTTTAATGTATAAGTATGTTACTCTCTTTGATTACCTATGGCCAAGTCATTAGACAGGTTCTACCAGAGGGTTTGGACCTTCTGGGCCCACCCTGCAGGTGGTTAGGCAGCTTGACTGGTACAGGAAGGGCCCTGGGACAGCCAGATGACTTGCCTTGGCCCATATGCCCTCTGCCTGCAGACTGGTGCAGGCATGTGCTTGCACGGGGCTAGAGGCCACTGCCCTGCAATTGGAGACCCTCAAGTACTGGTGACACCTGTTCTCTGTATCCTGAGCCTAACTCTGTCTTCATTCGCATGTGTGGGTCGGGGGATGTTGCTGGTGCTATTAGCTAGCTGCACTCCTGGTGATACTTTCAAACCCAAGGATGCTGTATCGCTGAACTACTTTTTATATATTTTGAAATAGAATCTTGCTAAGTTGTCCAGGTGGGACTTGAACTTGTGATCCTTCTGCCTCAGCCTCTCAGGTGCTGGGATTACCTGTGCCATCATATCCAGCACTTCATTCTTTTTTAAATGACAACTTTGTTTGAGTTTGAGTAATGCCTTTTTCTTTGCAGCTTTCCTTTCTTCCCTCTTCCTTTCTTTTAAACTTTCAGCACAGATAATTACATGTTTTTACTTCATTGATATTGTTTCTTCCGCCTTTTTCCTTCCTTCCTCTTTCTTATAATCCAGTACTTTACAGAACTAATAAGATACCAAATGTGTTTCTGAGTTTCAGTGCTTCTCAAGAGTGTAGTTTACATTTATTCCCGAACTCAAATGGAGGAAAGTACTAAGAGCAGTTCAGAGCTGAGCACTGCTCGTTGAAACTCTGTGTCCTGACTAAAGCTATGTAGCTGCCCTGGAAAACCCTCCCGGGCTGGCAGTGGTGGGGTGGCCGCTTGTGGCCCGTGGGCTCTAGCACAGGCCAGCATAGGGCCCGCCCACGTCCCAGACAGTGCAGCGCGGCAGCTGCTGGCTCTCGTTCATAGAGACAAACCTTACCAGAAAAAACTTCTACACTCTTCTTGGCTTTATACAGAATTGCTTATTTTTATCATTCTCTGTTTTGAGGGAATATATTTCAGAATTACTGGAGAAATATGCTAAAATTAAAAAACAAATAACTATTCTCTGTTTAGTATTTTCCTTCCTCCAAACAGATCCCTTTTCAGCCTCGCTTCTCATGTGTCTTGTTATCATGATGGATCTATTACAACGTCAACATAGACACAGAGATTTCACTTTTATGAAATCAACTTCCTCAGATGGGAATGTGTGACAGTACTGCTAGGCGGCCTAGGAAGCAGAAATCCTTCTTGAAAGACTAATTTGTACCATTGCACTTCTGCTCGTCAGGTTTCTTATAGAACATTACAGACCGGTGTTACCCTTGAGTCTTCGCTGTGGAAAGGAGGGAAGCAGGAGGAGAGTCATGGAGAAAGGGCCCTGAGTAGACGCAGCCGGCATTGCAAAGTGCAGAACGTGGGATGGTGACACAAGCAGAGTCGTCTTGAACAGCAGAAGGGATTCATCTTTCCTCTGAGCCCAGTGGCCTAGAGATAAAGAAGGGCACAGCGAGATCCATCCGAGGAAGTGGGAAGGCATACGTGTTTGCGACAGTGGGGGACAGGAAGATCCTGCATTGTGTGGAAGCAACAGGAGAGGCAGGGGCTTGTGTGCAGACCAGGAGGCCTGTGGTGGCCCGGGGGCAATCTGCATGAGCGTGAGGGTGAGCTGCCTGCCAGGCTGCTCTGGAACTCGGGGTGGTGCCTCTGATGGATTGGGTGGGTTTTTTTGTGGTATGTTGTGCTGCCTGAGTATAGAATCAGAAAAGGCACAGGTGTGATCAGTGCACGGTTTAGAGTTCGCCAGTGATGTGCACTGGAGATGAAGGAAATAGTGAGTCAAGGATAAGAAAATAAAGGCCCTGGTAAAGCCTCGGTCAGAAGAGGCTGGTAGAAGGGAGTACATGTGAGACTAGGCTGAAGGCTTGTCAGGAGATGAGACAGCTGCAGTGTCAAAAAAACTCAGCCCAGCAGAGCTGACGGGAGGGGTTGGCACCTTCGTGTGTGAGAACTCCAGGACGTGGAGCTGGACAGCTCAGGGCCAAGGGTAGCAGCCACGCAGCCAGGCTCTGACCAGCTTGTGCATTCATCCTCCCTTTCAGATGCTTTCCCTCCCTGGACTGCCTGCCTCCTGCTTCTGAGACTTGAGGGTGCTGCCCTTCAGGAACAGAGCAGCAGTTTCCCTTGGGAAGTAGCTGTTTGTCTTCCATGTCTGTTTTTTTCCTATTTATTTAGTTAGCTTCTGACTTCTTCCTGTGCATATACTACCAGGGAGGGGGCGGGGGAGGCTGAAGATTGAACCCAGGAAGTACTGAGATACACCTGCAGCCCTCCCCCCTTAATTTACTTTGAGCCAGGGTTTTGCTAAGTGCCCACTCTGGCCTCGAATTTGCTATCCTCCTGCTCCAGCCTCTCAAGAAGCTGGGATTCCAGGCATACATGCCTCACGCCTGGCCGCCTTTAGCATGATTTCTGTCTTAGCAGTGTATATTGTCTGTGCTCTAATTCGTCAGTTCTGTAATGGTGGTTGTTCTAGTCCTAGCTCTTGATTTCACTTTCCATTTCAGTCTCCTGGCTTGCCATCTCTTCTGTGAGCTGCATGTTTTGGTCTCGCATCTTCTCTAAGTAGTCTCATATCACACACACTTATGGGAGACCCTTCAGTGACGGCACTGGCTTTCTTTAATACAGGACTGTGACTTTAGTAGGTATGGCCTTTGCCTTCCTCAGTGGGTGGCTTGTTTGGCTTGCCTTGTGGAATGGGGAAAATGGCATGTCATTGTATAGTTTTCATACCATTATATTCTCTCCCTGCTGTGTGTTTTCTGTCCTGAGTCTCGACCAGGACTATTGCTGCATCACAGAATGGGTGGGCTTTGGGCCAAGGGCTCAGTATTGCTTGTTTTTTTGTTTTTCCCAGTTTTCCAAGAGAAAGGGAGCAAAGGAGGCAAGGCTTGCAGTGTGGAGCACAGGTAGTCCATGATGCAGCTCCACAAGGATCCTCCATGCCTGTGTCCGAGGAGACAGACTCCCTTTGCTAGACGCCAGCCCCAACAGGTGGCCCGGTGTTCATAGGCCCTGCGTCCATCCCTCCCCACTTCCCATACTGTTCACACCATTGCTAGCTTTAGCCAGGAAGTATGGGTGTGATTGGTGAGCACACAAGTGTGTTTGGGGGTGCGACAGCACTCCAGGGTACACTGTGTAGTGTCGTGCAGGGTAAGCAAGCAGGAGTCAGGGCGGCTGGCCATGCTCGACAATCTCTGACTGTGGCCTCTGCTTTCTGTGTAAAGAGTTAGATGGTCATTGTGGCGCAGGCGGAAGGAGGCAGTGATAGGCTGCCTGAGGGTCATATGGCCCTAGGTTCACTTCTGTCAGCATGGTCAGCTCCAGGGATGGTCTTTCATAGGCTCCTCACTCAGGCACTTTTCCTCCTCATTTACCTCAGTTCCACTGAGCTTGTTTCATCTGTCTTTCTTTTTACTAAACTTTTGCCTAATATTTGGGGTGATTCATGATTTAGGTGACTGTGTTATTTTCCATCTTCTTTCACCAGCTTTGGTCTTAGCAGATAAAAACCAATATGGCCATCTCCCCGTTCTGATAGGAAGAAGGGCATTTTTTCTCAAAAAGTATTTTGATTTTTAAATGTCTCCTTGGGCTCCTTCTCACCCATTTTTGGTGCTGACATTGCTACTTCTCAAGATTCTGGCTATCGCCATCTTTGCCCACAAGGCTGCTGGGGAATTGGGCCCTGCATTCCAGTCTGCCTGGGGGACCTGGCCCTGCTCTAGACTGATTCTGCTGTGCTGTTAGCCACTTCTGCAGTTGCCTTGCTTTCTTCCCCCTACTTTCCCCCACTGGTTTTTCAGCTAGTGTTTTTAAAACATTTAAAGAGAGTCTGGAAAGTGACTAGAAAGATCTCTAGTGTACGTCTTAAATTTCTAATAACATATAGTGTCATTGTTTCAAGAGTTCACATTTGAAATGCTGACAATTTGACAGAATTTTAATCTCTGCGTCTCAAACAACTGTTTGAAGTAACACTGTGTTTTATGTAGTGATGGCAACAGACCTCGGCTGCTCTTGCTGGAGCACAGCAGTGCTTGTCATGTCCAGAGAGCCTCCCTTCGCATTTCCTCCTGGAGCAGGGAAGGGACAGATGTCACCTCCACAGAGCCATGGCAGTGAGCAAGGGGAAGTGACCGGCCTGGCTGACCTCTTCCATACTCACCTGCTCCACAGGGAGTATAAGAAGTTGGTTGTGACACCTGAATGGTAAGAAAAAGGTGTCAACATTTAGATGGGTTAATTTCAAATATAATTTATGTCTAACTGTGCCTTAAAATAGTTTGCAATATCAAAGTCTAAAAACTACATTAAAATGTTTATTAAACTTGCAGTTCAAGTTTCTATTTATGAGCAAACTTAATAACCAGGAGGCCTACAGGTAGCCATTGTTGTCCGGTGGTGGGAGTTACTGGCCACTGAACCCAGGGGTGCTCTCCCACCGAGCTATGTTCTCAGCCTCCCAGAGTCTTGCAGAGTTGCCCAGGTGGAACTTGAACTTGTGATCTTCCCGCCTCAGCCTTCCACAGTACTGACATTGCAGGTGTGTGCAACCAGTGCCTGGCTGTGAAAGTTTTGACCAGTGTGCTTTTAGCTGATATTCTCTTAATACAGCCATCCTCCCCTGATTGAAGAGACATCTATTTCAAGACCCCCCCCCCCCGTGAATGCCTGAAACGACAGGTAGTACTCACCCTTAATCTTTTCTCCTCTACATACATACCAGTCTAAAGTGTAATGTATAAATCCAGAGTAAGAGGTTAACAGCAAGAACAATAAACCCGCACGATTGTAGAGCTCACTGTGGAGGAGTCACATGGAATGGTCTTTCTCTGACTGTTGGCACAGGCAGGCAGGGAACTCCGCAGGGGTCATTGTACAAAGAGGCCCTTCATGTCCTGGGCCGGACGGCGTGGGGTCACAGGGGATTCCAGCAGGCTGCGCAGAGCAGCGGTCTGAGCCCAAACAGTCGCTTCTGGAGTTTTCCGTTAGTATTTTCAGACTGTGCTTGACCCTGAGTAACTGAAGCTTTGGGAAGTGAAGAGAAAGATAAGGGAGGACCATTGTGTGGTCTGGTGACCGTTCCACCAGCACAGGGCGGGTGATTCTGGGAGCTAGCCGACAGCACCTGGCTAGGTTAGGTGGATGCATTCCTTTCATATGTCTTGGATGATTTTTTGTGCCAGTTGAGGTGAGGGTTTTGGTTGTCTGATGGTATGTTTTGTTTTTCTTACTGATTGGAATGGGAGGAAAAGTCATTTGTCCTCTGTGGCTTGAGATATGACTTAGAGTTTTGAAAAACTGACTTGATGTTGGATATATTTTACAAAAATAACTTGTTTCCAGTAAGTTAGAGTTGCTTCATTTTGCTTGGCTGTGCTCTGAGAATGGCTCATCCCACTTTCATAATGTGAAACGGTTGATGACGAGTTTCCTAAATAACAAAGTTTTCTTCCAGCAGCATGAAGAAGATGGTTGGTGATTTTTCCAGGGAGGAGTAATTCTCACTAGTTTACCTTTACAGTGGTAGTCACTGTAAGATACGATGTTTGTTTCAGTTTGCTCATCTGTCTAGAGTATTTTTTAAGTGGGCACTCCACACGGGCTGGTCATGAGCAGTAGACCTCAGGAAATGGCTGCTGGGGAGCACAGCACATGTGCAATCGCCTTTGCCTCATGATTCATTCCACATCTTCCATGTTTCTGACCTTTTCCAGTGGTGCCAACCCTTAACACCATGGGACAGGTGGAGTGACCCCTCAGCAGAGCGGGGAGGGGAAGAGAAAGTGGACTTGCAGGAATCTTGGACGGAGGGCACCCTTCTCTGACAGGCCTTGTGTGGTCTTTCGTTTTCCTCCAGTTTGCTTGCTCACTGGGAGCTGACTGCCTTGTGAACCCTTTGCCATTGTCACTGTCTCAGATACCAGGTGAGATGAGTAGTGACTCTTTTTTTTTTTTTTCTCAGATGATGGATCAAACTAGAAGTCAAGAACAGACAAACAACCAATGTAGCAGCGAGACATGATTCTCTTCCCTTCCACTGGTGGTAAACAGGAAAGTTATTGCA
>NW_004624868.1:1343021-1371181 GCF_000247695.1 Heterocephalus glaber
TTTTTTGGTACCAGGGATCGAACTCAGGACCTTGTGCTTGTGTGGCAGGCGGCAGAACCACTGAGCTAAATCCCCGGCCCTGGGTAGTGGTTCTTTTTTCCTTCTGTTCTCCTTATCCTGTTCTGCTATAGGCTGATTAATTCTCACTGAGCACAGCTGTGCCCCGCAGAGGAGAACTGGGTAGGAGCTGTGCAGCTCTGGCCCTTGACAGTAGAGGTAGCTCGCCATTAGGAAAGGCAGCGAGTTGCACAACTTGCAGACTTGGCCACCACCAAGTGATTCATGTGCATGGGAGAGTTGGTTCCTTTGTCTCTCTAGCCCCTGGTTTTCTGATTTGTCAAATGAAGATAATAGTCAAAGTCAGGGTTCTTGCAATCATTGTAAGAAATATCATATTAAATTACATAGTATATCATTGGTTCTCAATAAATGGTAGCTGTTTGTCTGTTCATAATGTTGCTGCTATGCTGATATCTTCAGATTTTCATCATGTGACCAAGTCTTAAAATATTTTTACATATTATTTCTTTTATCACTGATATTTCACTATTTGTATAACATCTGATAAGCTGTGAGAAGTACTTATGTAGATGTTTTGTGTATATAGCAGAGAAAGCATCCAGACACTAAAAAATTTTCACTTGTGTCTTAAGCCCTTTATCAGGACTCTCATTCAATGCAAAATACAAGGTCCAACTCTTATTAAATACTGTTTTCTTTTTTATTGCAAAATTACAACACACTTTAGAAAGTAAATTAAAAAAATTGATGTGTCCCTTTCTTTGTCATTGTAGTTGGCAGATACTATGTTTTTTCCATGTGATTAGCTTTCCAAAAGAAATGTTTAGTATTATTCTCTCCCTACTCTCCTTTGTTATTTCCTAACATAGATAACATGTTCTGTTCACCTCCTTTTTTTGTTTGTTTGGTTTTGGAGGTACTGGAAATTGAAACCAGAACTTTCACACTGATGATCCCCCCAGCCCTTTTTTACTTTTTTTTTGGTACCGGGGATTGAATTCGGGACCTTGCGCTTGCGAGGCAGGCCCTGGAAGCACTAAGCTAAATCCCCGGCTCTTTTTTACTTATTATTCTGAGACAGAGTCTCACTAAGTGGTCCAGGCTGGGTTCAAATTTGTGATCCTCCTGCCTCAGCTTTCCAAAATGCTAGAATTACAGATATGCATTACTATGTCTGGCTCTTCTTTGATTGTGAGAGAATGGAAATTGTGGGCTTTTGAGAAATACTTCCTGAGTGTTCTCTAGGAAAAACACTGCTGTTCAATAAAGAAATATAGTAGAACAGATGCCCTTCACAGTGTGTTGCTTAATCAGTCTTTGTCCTGGTGGGAGAAAGACATTAAGAAAGTGACCACACAACCCCCTACCCAGTGTTCTGCCCCAGCAGTGGGAGATAGATATGCTGAGTCAAATGATGGATGTTACTCTCAGATAGGTTTCTCTTGTTCCTTGACTGTGCCATGTTGGGAGGCAGCCCTGTGACCTGGGTTACTGGTACAGGACCACCAAGGTCTACCTGCAATGGGAGGGAGCCCAGAAGTAGAGGGCTGCAGCCCCCTAAGAGACTTGGAGCCAGAAGAGCCAGCCAAGCTCTTCATGGACTCCTGGCCTATAGAATCCATGAAAGAATAAATGATTTTTGTTTAAAATCAGTGGGTTTTGAAGTAATTTGCAATGCATTATTAATGACTAATACAGTATTTATCATTTAGTCATTAAAGATGATGAAACTATTGCTCATAAGGAACTTTGTAAAGACTGCACAGTTTATGCTTTGCCATTTGCACTGTCCAGTTGGGTTAGGAAATAACATTGCATAATTTGTTTTCAACATTCAAGAAATTTAGGCTGTGAAAAAGTACCAAGTGGTATAATATAATTCAAAGGGGAGACATCTGTAGATATTGACGTGTAAAGTTTGAAAACTTATTAGTCAGGTGATTTATCTAGTACAGTAAATAGGAAATGTATTTCCAGCAAATTGGAATATATTGTCCAAATAATTTAATCAATAGTTTTCTTTAAGGCTGGTTTATGTATTTATATTCATTTATCACTATGATTTATAAGTACATAATACCTATTATATACACACCACAAAATGTATTGATCTCAAAATGAAGCACCCAGCCTAGTCATAATTTTTTAATATAGATACTGATTTTAAATCAATCACATTTATTATATTGTTATCTATAATATTGTCTGTAAGTAACTAGGAATTAAAATGGAACAAAGCACATATATAAAAGGGGCATCGTTATAGAGACACTTTTTTTGGTAGAACTAGGATTGAAGCTATGGGCTTTGCCCTGAGCTATGTCCCCATTTGTCCCTAGCCCTTTAAACATTTTTATTTAGAGCCTGGCTCAGTTGCCTGGGTTGGACTTAAACTTGCCATCCTCCTTCCTCAGTCTCCCAGAGCACTGGAATTGTAGTGAGCACCACCACATTTGGCTTCATGGGACAGGTATGACACTGTGTTTATGGTGGGGAAGAGATTTCTGATGAGCTGTCTGATGCATATATGCTGCCACAAAGGATTGGATTCCATCCCTTATTCCTCTTAGTTTTGTTTCTCTGGGCTATTGCCATGTTTAATTTCAAGCAAATTTGGGATAGGTTTATTTTGAAAGCTTTTAGAAAGATCTTGGTTTAGATCAGCTTGAGGATTCCAGTATTCTTGCATGTACAGCAGCTTTATTATAAAATCATGATTTGGCTTCTGGATGTCTCCCCTCTCCTCAAGGTCATTTTTATGTGACAAGATGTTGCCGACACTGTAATATACCCCTATGTTCCTAGGGCTATGCTGGTTCTTTAAATACACCCCTCTCTTACTAGACACCTGCTTTTTCCCCTCTTTGTATTAAGCAGCATCTTTCTGTCCAGACAGTAACACTGCAGGGATGCCGTACAGGGCTTCCACCTAAGCAGGAGCATTGACAAAGGCACTGGCATGCTGAAACAAACTTAGGTCCTGTCAAAGCTTTGGTTTTGCAAGAGAAATCAGCTTTGCAGCCAACAGGGAAGTCAGGGGAACCTTGAGGAACAAGCAGAGCCTCCGTCACTGACAGGAGATCCAGTACCATAGCCACTAGCCACATGTGGCTATTTTATGTAAATTCATTAAAATGTCCTAAATGAACACTTGAGTCACACAGGTCACATTTCAAGTGCTTCATACCCGTATGTGGCTGGTAGCTCCCATGTTAAGCAATATAAACCCTGATCATTTCCACCATCACAAGAAATTCTCTAGAAGCCTCCACTTGAATTTACAAACCAAGCCATGCCTTCCACTGTTCCATTCAAGGTTCAAGTTGCAAGAGAGAGTTGATTGGTCTGGCTTAAATCCTTTGTCCATTCCCCAGCTATGCAGAATGAGAGAGAGGGTTGGGCAGGAAAACACCTAAGTCCCCAGCCCCTGACTGTACACACTGCAGAGGGGTAGGCAGTGCTGGTGCTAAATGTGGTGGCCATGAACAGATGAACAGATGCACACCATGTTTGAAAGTAAGATTTTATGTTCATCTCACTGGTAGACTGCTTGCCTTATATACATGAGGCCCTGAGATCAGTGACCAGCATGGATGCATGCACATGTGCAGGAAGTAGTAGTTAATAAAGATGTAACAATGGCATATAAATATTTTTCTAACAGTGTATGGATGGTAGTAGAAAAGGCTTTTGATAATAAACACAAAACTGAAAAGCTACACCACAAAGGTTTTAATTTGTTCACAAACTGCTTGATTTGTTCTAAAAAAAAATAATGTTGAATCCAACTATCTTGTCCAGGGGGATGAGCTCCACTGCTCACATGTGCTGTAGGTGGGCAGCTCAGGGATTTGTAAACTTCATTATCAGTAAAGGATTAAACATACAAAGTTTAAGGAAAGGAAGATACTTTCTTGGACACTTTACTGGAACGGGGGAACTAGGAGAGATAGCTACCCTGCTAAATCAGAGTAGGGAGCTCTGGAAAGATGGGCCCTTTGTTTCCAGCCCTTCAGACTCTGTGCCCTGGAGTTTGTTACAACCTGATTAGCTATTTCCGGCCCTAAGACCCTTCATTTGGGTATCATCCTCTACATGCAAATCCTCACATGAGCCTTATTGGGCTTTCCTTTGTCCTGTCAAGGTCTTATCTCTAGAATTTATGGAGACTTTACATACAAGGCCAAGTTAGCAATTGAGTAAAGGGGCTAGTGCACTAGTGCCCTAGAATATATATATTTATAATATATATGTATATATGTGTGTGTGTGTGTGTATAGGTGTGTGTATCTTAATATACTAAATGAGAGCTTTCTTTCTAAGTGGCTGCCCCTTGTCTCCTTTGCATTGTACAGGATGTGGGTGGAAGGTGGTTACCTGGGTTCCTCTGTGCTCTGCCTGTCCACCTCCCTTCTTGACTTGTTAATTGCTTTCTCCAGTGAAGCTTTCACTCTTTCTGGTCAGAATTACAGTGGACCCTTGACTTAACTCTTTGCAAGAGCTGGTTGTAACTCAAGTTGGTCAATTGAAGGCTCAGGCTCCTCTACACAGCCTTCAAAGTCTCTCTCCGTTATAATTTTAGGCCACACTTTCTTCCAGACAGAGCTCAGCCAGGATTTCTCAATTAATCCCACACAGGAAAGGATGTTGTCATGTTCCTTCCAGAACTCTTTATGGGTTAAATCTGTATCTGAGACCATCTGGAATCACAAGCGCCCAGCATTCAGGTTGTAATTCAAGACTTTGGTCTTAAGTTAAAACTAAAATTCTGGCCTTAACCCAAGTCGTTCATATGTTAGGCTAGTCATAACTCGAGGGTCCACTGCAGCCAGAAAGCCCAATGAGGCCTTTCCCTATTTATAGATCTCTTTTTCCTCTCTGAGACATCCATCCAGCAGCTTCTTCAAGCTCAGTAGGTTGTTAGGGAGCGGTGAATGAAAGTCCTCAGCAGTGAGTGTTGTCCAGTGAGTCTTGGCAGGAGTCTGACACCTTTACTGTGGGTTTCATCTGCATGATCATTTGGAGTTTGGCGGCCTCTGGGAGAGAATAAACAAACTTTACCAAGAGATTAAAACACATATAACCGAAGCATGTGCACTAGAATGGAAAGGCAGACTGGGGATAAAGCCTTGTCTAGACATTGTTTTAAAGGGACTGGAAAAGCAGTTGTAACCAGCTGGCTCTTAGATCTGTATATAGGCACAGTTGGAAACCACTAGCAGGGGTCAGTGATTGGAGCCCCCTTTTTATGTTTAGCCTATATTATCATTTTATCTTTAGTTATACTCCTCTTTTGGGTGTTCAAGAACAAGTTAAAGTGAGACCTGTGTCAACCATAATTTACCTCTTATCAAGGTCAATTCAGTCTCTTCAGGCATTACTTTTGGGATCATGTACAGAGACTCTCAGATCCTGTCAGTGGCAGCTGTCGGGATGGGTCACAGCCTTATTTGACCATGTGGCATGGGAGACATTTGTTTCTTCTGGTGACCCTCTTTTTTAGCATACTGGACATTGGTTGACTCCTGTTTTCTGGAATCTAACAATCTTCTTATTTAGGAAGTTGGGGATTTCCCAAAGTTGTAAGATGCTGAAAAAGGTCCACTCGTATCCTGGGTCCTTGTTGACCTTGGAGGGCCAGGGCCAAACTATTGAGTGTCCTCTCTTGTTGAACACCCAGCAGATTAGTAGGTTTAATTTTATGATTTTTAGATATCAGGCACTTTGAAATATATAGTATGACCAAGGAACTGTTATTTTCTTACCTATAAATCATGGTTGTCTTTTAAGGTGAATCCCTATAGAATGTTAACAGATAACAATTGTAAAGTTTTACAGAGAAAACTTGAGATTGAGATCAAGGGCAACATAACATTTTAATGTGACAATCATGATGGCATGATTTTACTAGGACCATTAGGTTGTGTCATTATCTTTGAAATACATGTTAAATGTCTATCTTAGTATAGAATAACTTCTTAGTCCATTATCTTTATGACATGAACTTTTATCTGTTTGTCACCCTTCGATAGGATGTTATAGAAGAATGCCCCATCCGTAGATACACTTTGTAAGTAATGTCCAACCTTTAATTTTTAATGTAACATTGTCTGAACCACACAGTGTTGTAACACATACAGAACAACACACATATCACATAAGTCTTGATAAAACATCATCTGGCTGGTGGTCTCATGCTGGATTGACATGTACATCTTATCACAAGTAGATGGAACACAAGTAAGGGAATGCCGGATGTTTGAGACTAAAAGGTTATCACTATAAACAGCTCTAGCCCGGAAGTCAACAGCACGATGAAATGTTTTTCAGTTTTGCATCCTTGAAGACCTCTGCATTTGGAAAAACACAAATACATTTAATATGCCATGAAGTCAGCAATAATGAGTGTCACAGCTATATGGAAATCTCTGTACACATCTGCTTAGTTTTTACTCTTAAAACTCAGACTCCCTTTAATAGATTTTACAGTGTGTAACTGGACTGACAAGAATCAAAGAACATCCTTAGAGCTCCTGCAAATCTAGAAAATAGTGTTTATAGCCAACAGACTATCTGTGGTCATGTCTCAGGAAGAATTTATTTTTCTCTATTTTTGTCTCCCTAGGTCTAGAATTTTTATTCCCTGTTCTCACTTGGTCTCCATGCCTGAGTTTGTCATAGCCCCCTCTGACGAAGGTTTTATGCACACCCTGAGATTAAGGTCCTCGCTATTAAATTTTGGGCTCTGATTCTGGAGGAAGAGAAAGACTAAGTGAGAGAATCTTCTCATATCCTGGGGCATCCCCTGATGTAGGAGATTCCCCAGTTCCAAAGCCAAGGTGGTAGAAGGCCAGTCAAGTCTCTAACCACCATACTGCAGTTGTCTACCTACGGTAGCTCAAATCTGCCCTGCTACATATTTCTACTTGTGAAAGTTTTCCTTCCTGTCTGGCCTTTAAGGAAAGGACGGGATGCTGTCCAAGTGTGACCACAGTCTCCCAACCTGGGCCTGTGCCACCACTGGGGTTCTTCCACATTATGCCCATGCGTGGATTTGGGGCCAGGATCCCTAATGGGCCTTTCTCTTTAGGGAATTGAATGTCTCTGGTAATGATGATATTTAAGCACCAACCCCCTCTAACAGAATGGAGACTTTTTGTGTACCTTGAATTGCTTTGCTGTAATTAACCCCCGTCTAGGACATGTCTCAGTCACACATTTGACTCCCAAAAATGTTTTGACCGGAAATAGACTCATCACTCAACACATAAGTGTGATTCATTTATATAACAAAATGTCTCTTTAATCAAGACTCTTAAAGCTCAGTTTATGTAAACAGGGGCCTAACAGTGGAAAACACAAGAAACCATCCTAACAATACAGAACCTTTCCCTTTTTAAATATAGTTTTGTAAATTTAACCAAGAGCATCTTTTAATATGAAAACCACATAGAAAACTTAACATTTTGATGATAGTTAATGTAAATATATTATGGTAATATATTTAATAATATTTTGTGGAGTGTATCTCCCATAATGCTATGAAAACTACTGGGGGTCCAGTGAGTGAATAAAAACCGAAATAAATTTGATTTCAGGCAAGCATTCTTATTCACCAAAGGAAATCTTGTCCAGTGGTTTTCCAAGCCAAAGGGATTCCCCATTTACTTATCCATTTTTCCTGATGAATGAGAACCAGGTCATAACAGTTAACACATTATTTTTGACCAATGAAAAACTCTTTAAGTTATTGTATACAGACAAGAATAGGCATTGAATTTTTTTTTTTTTGGTACTGGGGATTGAACTTGAGATGTTGTGCTTAGGAGGCAGGTGCAGAACCACTGAGCTAAATCCCTGGCCCCTGGCATTGAATTTTTAAAACCAATTTTTCATTGACATTAACATGATTAACAACCTGAATGGAAACATGTCACAAATCTTTATAATATCTTTGTTCTTATCAGTTGATTTAAATTACTCCACTATTATGCTATTACTCCACTCATCTATAAGGCAAGCAACCCAAGCAGAATATATGTTTGAAAACTGACATATAAAAACATGCACACTAGTTTAAATCATATACATATAAACTTTATTTTCTCAAACTTTAAGGCTTTTACTTGTAAGTCCCATGTGAATTTGAAGTTTCTTAACTTTCATCCTGTAACTTTTTAAAATGGACTTAGCTATTTCTAAAAACTTAGATAACCAGGTTTTATTTTTGGCTGAGGGGAGCCAGAGAGAAAAAAAATAAAAGGAAAAATAAAATCAGTATGAGCTCAGAAAGTTTTCATAAAGCAGCTTTAGATACCTTAATCCATTTAAACAAACAAACAAGAAAGACAGACACACAGACTATTACTTTTAGATCAGACTGTGCTCTTAGAAGTCGATTCATTATAAATTGACTAGTTAGAACCTTTTTTGGGATGATCAATTAGCACAGAGATCTCTTTCAATAAGCTAACGATGAGAGAGAGAAAAAAAAACCTCTTCACACTGTGGAAGCAAGGACTCTTTGAAGAAGGATTAGACTGATAGTTTGCCTTAATCTTGAAAGGGCTTTGCAGGCTCCTCAGAATCCTCTGGGTTTTGTTTTTTGTGGTCCATGTTCCATTCTCCCCCTCCCCCCTCCCAAGGATTGAATTCAGGACCTTGTGCTTGCCAGGCAGGCATGGTGCCACTGAGCTAAATCCCCAGCCCTCTGTTGTTTTTATAGCCACAGCTGACAGCCAGAACTGTTTAGGCCAGGTTTGGGTGGAAGCAAATTAACTTTGAGAGATGGACAAGCACACATAAGACAGTTGCTTTTAAACCAGAGTGCACTCAGATGTATAGCCATAGCGTCTTTTATGAATCATAGCGTCTTTTATAACTTTTATTTTAGTTCATGACGTAACCCATATCTGGAACTGTTGTTACCCCTTTGCTTCCTGTCCCCCCCAACCGCACCTCTTTGCTCATTTTATGTGGCTGGGTCGCAGCCTGTGCTTGAAGCTGAGGGAGGAAGGGGGGGCACCAGGGAGGGGCTCTCAGGACCACAGCACTAGCAAGGCTGCCTTTGTCTCCACCTCTGTCTTTTGTCACGGTCTTGGCATCTGCCTGTGGCTCTCTCAGCAAAGGGGAGGAGCTGCCTCAGGGAGCAAAGTGAGCACCCTTCCAGAGATACAGGGCATACCCCTGTAGCAAGCAGAGTGGGTACAGACTTGGGAAACAGGGGAAGAGCAAGGAGCGCTTCCCGCTGCCTCCCATGTTACCCCTTGAGAGTGTCTGTGAGCCAGAACACTGGCCAAGTAAATTTAGAGAGAGAGGGGGAGAGAGAGAGAGAGAGAGAGAGAGAGAGAGAGAGAGAGAGAGAGCGCGAGCTGACTCTCAAAAGCTCATGTGTAAGCTCTCTAGATCCTGTTTCATTTTTTTCCCTGAGTTTTGTCGGCCACATGTTGCGAAACCATAACATGGCTCTTAAAGTTTCCAGAAAAAAACAAAAAGTTCCCTAGGAGGAAGCTCGAACATAAGAGATTAACCTATATTTTCTCAGAAGAAAGGACCAAGAGACCATGCAGCCTTCAGTTCAAGGCGCGGTGCAGATGACAGGCACTCCATCTCCAATCTCTGATGGCAAGAGCCTTCTTGGGAAGCGAATAAAAGACTGCCAGTACCCTCCCACGGGGTTCTAGGAATAAATAGCCACTAGGCTATTATTCTAAGATGTGTTCTACCTAAAGTAGGCTATTACAAGTCTCTTCCCATCTCCCACTCTTAGGGGTCAGCTTGGCAGCTTAGTCACAGCTAGTCTGTGGCCAGAGCCCTTAGGACTGGTCACCGACCCTGTCGAGGAGAGCCTTTCCTTTCTCGTGTCCTGGTCAGAAAGCCAAATATGTCGCATCCAGGGGGATGGGCACATGGCCCACATGTGCTGTGGGTGGGCAGCTCCAGGATTTAACTTCATATCAGTAAGCGATTAAACATACAGAGTTTAAGGAAAGGAAGATATTTTCTTGGACACTTTATTGGAAGGGGGAAATGAGAGATAGCTACCCTGCTAAATCAGAGTGTAGGGGTCTCTGGAAAGATGGAGGACCCGAGAGCCCTTTATTCCCAGCCCTTTTTAGTACTGCGGCAGAAAACTCTGTGCCCTGGAGTTTGTTACAACCTGATTACCTATTTCAGGCCCTAAGACCCTTCATTTGGGTATCATCGTCTACGTGCAAATTCTCACATGAGCCTTATTGGGCTTTCCTTTGTCCTGTCAAGGTCTTATCTCTAGAATTTATGGAGACCTTACATACAAGGCCAAGTTAGCAAGTAAAGGGGCTAGTGCACTAGTACAGTACTGTAAAGTGTCTATATATGTATATGTAAATGTGTGTGTACATGTGTGTATATGTTACTAAATAAGTAATAAGTATATGTTACTAAATAAGAGCTTTCTTTTAAGTGGCTGCCCCTTGTTTCATTTGCATTTTATTGGAGGTGGCTGACAGGTGACTACCTGGCTTCCATTTGCTCTGCCTGTCCACCTGCCTCCTTGCCTTGTTGATAGCTTTCTCCAGTGAAGCTTTCACTCTTTCTGGTCAAAATTAGCTAGAAAGCCCAGTGAGGTCTTTTTCCCTATTTACAGATCCCCTTTCCCTATGCAACCTGTCTCCTCTGTCCAAATCCTTAAAAGTGTTTTGCTAAATACTGCTAGCATAAGCCGCACAGAGTTTACACTGGTATATTTCAAGTAAGTTCTTCTGGGGCTTAGTCAGGTAGGATTTTCTCCTTAGATAGTCCTGTCTTGTTTCTCGTGTGTGTGTTTGTGTGTGTGGGTTTCATTGTTACAGCATGCTCAAACCCTCAGGAATAGAAAGTATTACAACAGTTTAAGCAGTGGTCATAAGTTGAAGGATAAATATTTTTATGGTTTTTAATGATTGTGACACAGTGTAAGAACAGTAAACATGCCATGTTTGCTCACAGAGCTCCCTCCTCTTTGACCTGGTGCTTTTATTATAAAAGCAGGAGGAAGTCAGTTTTGTAAGCACGAGTCCTGACCTGCCCAAAGGGCTCTTGCCTAAAGCCCTCTGACGCAGAGTCCCACAGGAGTTAGTTGCCAAGGGCATTGTAATCCAAATTGGTGTGTTCGTAGCAGGGTTTCCTCCCACCACTCAAGGAAAAAATAACCTCATGTGGTGCTTTCTGTTTGTGAGATGGGATTTATAAGTAATTAAAAATGATACTTGCTTGGAGAAGTCAAAGGTCACAGCTAATCATACCAGTGAATACCCTTAATCCAGTGTCTGTGTAACTTTGAACTTGAAGTCTTTGTTGTGTCTCTCTATGTTACTATGGAGTTTTGCCCTGTGAATTTATAAGAAGGAAAAGAAAGCTGAAACAAAACCTGGTGTTTTCTACCTTTCAGTTCACTAAACTGTACCTTATAATCTAAAATTGTAAGTTGTGTTCTGTTACTAACATTACAGTTGATTGTGAAATGTCAAATTAAGTTTACTTTAAATTATTTTAGCATGTGTAAATGTGACAAAGGGAAAGTAGCATCAGCATTTGTTATTAGTTTCCACTTAGGGTTTACTGTGCTGACTTGGAATTCTCATGCTGCTGTCAACACCTCCCCACAGCACTGAAGGTCTGCATGCCCAAGAGCAGCAGGGAATGCAGGGGGTGGGAACTTCATTAATAGGTTTCTTTTCTTGTTTACTTTTTCCCCCCAGTTTTGTACTTTTGTTGACTTCACTGAAAATTTTTTATTAGTATATGTTTGTAATACATTATGGTTACATTTATCATGGCGAGTTGGTACATGTATGTAACACATCTTAATAATTTTTTTTTCTGTCCCCTACCCCTCCAATCCTTCCCTGCTCCCTTCAGTTCTTAGTCCCCTTCCCATTTCCAAAAGCTATACTATATTTTCGTTTCTTTTCTTCAGTTTTTTTTCATCCTCATTCCCCCATCTCTCCCCCTTTCTGCCATCCCTTATTCCCCTTCCCATTTGAAAAAGATCTCCCTACTTCCTATTATCTAGCTATTATTTTGTCCTTCATTTATATTTTGTATTTCTCATATAAGAGAAATCATGTGATCTCTAAGATGTGTATTTGTTTTATTTCACTTAGTTTTATGGTCTCCAGTTGCATCTGTGTAAACAGATGCCTGAAGTTTATCCTTCTGTGTGGCACACCATTACTCCAGGTGTATAAATACCACTTTTTAGCCATTCATCTTTTGATGGACACATAGGCCATTTCCAAGATGTAGCTATTATAAATTGTGGTGCTATAAACATGGCTGTGCATGTATCACTGTAATATAATTTCTTCAACTCTTTTGGGAAGATACCTAGAAGGGGAAGCTGGGTCAAATGAGATTTCTAGTTTTCATGTTTTGGGGAATCTCCATATTGATTTCCATAGTGGTTATAGTAGTTTACATTCCCACCAACAATATAGAAGGATTCCTTTTTCCCCACAGCCTCACCAGCACTTGTTATTATTTAATTTCTTGATAATAGCCATTCTTTCTGGAGTAAGATGGGTTTTCAGTATTGTTTTAATTTGCATTTTTCTAATGCCCAGCAGTGTTGAACATTTTTTTCATGTATTTATTGGCCATTTATACTTTTTAGGAGAAATATCTATTCATTTCATTTGCCCTTTTTTTAATTTTTTTTTTTGATTGGGTCTTTCATTGTGGAGGATCTAATTTCCTTATATGTTTTAGATGTTAGTCCTCTGAGGAGTAGCTGTCAAAAAATTTTTTCCTATTGTGTAGGTTGTCTCTTTACTCTGTTGGTTGTTTCCTTTGCTATGCAGAAGCTTTTTAATTTAGTACTGTCCCATTTGTTGATTTTCAGTATTATTTCTTGTGCCATCATTGTATTCTGTTCAGAATACAATGTTTTGTATCTGTGTCTTCAAGACATTTACCTATTTTATCTTCCAGCAGATTGTTTCTGTTTTAACATTCAGATCTTTGATTCATTTTGATTTTAGTTTAGTACAGTTCATGAACTTAATTTGTTCCACTATTCTGGAAAAAATGGCCACATTTGTGTTCATAAGGGAAAGATGGCCATGTTTGTGTTCATCAGCTGATGTAGAATTTGCAAACCAAAACAAACTTTAGCCAAATCCTATTTGCGAACCAAATTGTTCACAAACAATAGCAGTTGTGAATCAAGATACCACGGTACATGGTAAGAAGTGTGGGTCTAGACTCGATCTTCTACATTCAGATTTCCAATTTCCCTAGCACCATTTATTTTAAAAAGGCAATTTTTCCTCCAGTGTATGTTTCTGGCCCCTTTGTTAAAGATTAAATAACTGAATTGTCTGGGGTTGTTTCTGCTTTTTCTACAGTATTCTGTTCCATTGATCCACATGTTTGTTTTGGTGCCATTACCATGGTGGTTTTATCACTGTAGCTTTGTAATATAACTTCAAGTCTGGGATTGAGATGCCTCCTATTTTGCATTTTTTATACAGGATTGCTTTTTCTATTCTGCATCTCTTCTGGTTTCATATGAATTTTAGGATTCTTTTCTCTAGACCTATGAGGAATGCTGTTGGTATTTTGATTTAGATTGTGTTAAATCTATTTATCAGTTTTGAAAATATAGCCATTTTGACCATATTGGTTCTGCCTATCCAGGAACATAGGATATCTTTCCATTTCCTGATATCTTCTTTGATCTCCTTTTTCAAAGTGATATAATTTTCATTGTAGAGCTATTTTCCCTCCTTGGTTAGATTAATTCCTAAGTATTGGATTTTTCTTGATGCTATTGTGAATGGTATTGTTTTCCTATTTTCTTAGCAAGTTCATTGTTAGTGTATAGGGACACTATTGATTTTTGTATATTGATCTTTTATCCTGCTAAATTGCCAAATTTGGTTAACTCTTGAAGTCTTTTGATAGAAATTTTTGGGTCTTGTAAGTAGATTATATCATCTGCAAATAATGATTCTTTAACTTTTTCCTTTCCTGTATGTATCCTTTTATTTCTTTCTCTTACCTGATTGCTCTGGTTAATTTTTCAAGGACTGTGTTGAAAAGGAGTGGTGGTAGTTATCCAGGATTACATTGTTATTCTGTATCTCTTCTGGAATATCCTTGTCTTGTTCCTGGTTTTAGAGGGAAATCTTTCATTTTTTCCCCATTTACTATGGTGTTGGCAGTAGGTTTGTCATAAATGGCTTTTATAGTATTAAGATAAGGTCCTTTTATACCTAATTTCTTTAGGGTTTTACTCAAGAGTAGATGTTGAATTTTGTCAGAGGCTTTTTCTACACCTACTGATTATGTGATTTTTGTCCTTGGTCCTGTTTATGTGATGGATTATATTTATTGATTTTCATATGTTGAACCATCTTTATGTCCCTAGGATGAAGCCTACTTGGTCATGTTGATGGAGTGTGATCTTTTCAATGATTTATTGCATTCTGTATTGACTTCCCATCATTGTATTACTTTCCTACTGTTACTTCTCTTTCTCTCCCTTCTACTTAACTACTCATTCTACCTGTTAGATTCATTTTATTGGACCTTTTGGCATTGTTAGCTTTATTGTCTCATTCTAGAATATCCTTGAGAATTTTTTTGGAGTGCTGCTTTGGTGGTCATGAATTTCTTTAGATTCTCTTTATCATGGAAATATCTTATTTCTCCCCATCAATTTTGGAAGATAATTTTGCAAGATATAGTAGCCTGGCTGGAAGGTTTTTTCTTTTAGAGCTTGAAACATTTGTGTTGAGGAGTGTGCTGTGATTCTGATGTGTTTCTTTATAAGTGATTTGTTGCTTTTCTCTAACAGCTTTTAAGATTCTGTTCGTCTTTTGGATTTTTGATATGTATTTTGACAATGATGTGTCTTGAAGTGGTTCTTGTGTTACAATGACTATTTCGGATTCTGTGTGCCTCACTAATCTGTATGTTAAATTCTTTTTCCATGTTTGGAAAGTTTTCTGCTATTACTTCTGTATAAACAGGTTTTTCATGCCCTTTGTGCTGTCTTCTTATTTTCCACTACTTTCAGTTAATCTTAGGTTAGTGTTCCTTACGTCTTCTAACAACTGCTGGATCCATTTTTTATGTTCTCTTATTGTTTTTAAGGCACCTCTCATTAATTGATCACCTTCCATGGCCCTGTCTTCTAGTTCTGACACTGCCTTCACATTGCTCACTTCTGCTGCCCATACTAGAATTTTTTAATCTCTTAGATTTCTATTTGGAACTTTTTTATAGATTCCAATTCTTTTCTGAGCATTTATATTTTGTATTTCTTTCTTTAGCTCTGCTAATTTTTTTTTTTTTGGTACCGAGGATTGAACTCGGGTCCTTGCGCTTGCGCAGCAGGTGACAAAACCACTGAGCTAAATCCCCCACCCTCTGCTAATTTTTTTGTAAGTGTCTTCTGTGGATTCACTGATCCTTTGTTTCATTAGAATCATTATCTGTTTAATTTTATCTAGTTTGAATTCACCAAGCACCTTATTTATCTGTTTTGTTACCTCCAGTGTTATGCTTTCAGATATTTCGTATGTTTGGTTTTGATTTCCTCCTGCTAGATGTCCCTTGGATTGGCTTTGGAGGAGTTAGGGGTTTTGGGGAGGCAATGTATTGCTTTGTTTTCTCACATTTCTGTTTGTTTGTTGTCTGGGATGACGCTTGTGGGGGTCTTTGGGTATCTTTATTGCTAGTATGGATGGAGACCTCTTTACTTAATGTCTACTTTGCAGAGATACCCTCTGGGCTTGGCTATCTACTGGCCCTTGCCTCTGTCCCAGGATACAGTCATTTCTATTTATTTGGGAGGGGAGGTTGTAGTTTATTTGGCTTAGTACGGAGTCCTTCAGAAATGAGCCACAGTATTGGATATGACTCCCAGACAATCCAGATATTGGCATACAGAGAAAACCAATTGAGAGCAACAACTGTGTCACTGTGGCTTTAGTAGTAAAATCAGCAACAACAACAGCATCAAATACAAACTGGATATTGACCCTAAGAATCAATAATGTGCCACCCTTAACCATAGAAAAGAAATCTGTGATTATAGTATAACGACTAAGACAAACCAGATACCGACCTATAATAAATATCTACTCAATGGGACAACTTTACCTCCCTTAACAATACAGTAGTGTTCAACCATAGTCATAGTAAGATATAGTTACCTATTTATCTATAGTTTCATACAGCTTCATGGTTATACTAGTAAGGCAGAGGTTGCATGGAGTGGAAGCATGGAAAAGAATATGAAAAGTTAAACAATGGAAGATGAGAAGAAGGTGATAAGAATGAAATAAAGGAGCCTATTAAAGAGTAAAAGGAAATTAGCATTATTAGACAAAAGTAACAGAAGAAGCCAACAAGGAAATGGAGAAATAAGAAAAAAAAATAGAATAAACTTAAGGAATAAAAGAAAATATATTAAAGGAAAAAATCAAAAGAGAAAGAACAAGAAAAGAAGATAAAAATGGTCCAAATCAAACAAAGATAATAATAAAAAAGGAGAAAAACAAAATAGATAAATCTCCAAATACCACCCCCCCAGTAAAACACCCAGTAGAGAAGAAAAACAATGGGTCAGATATTTCTTCCATATTTTGAAATGGATGGTGTCCTTCCGAGACCTGCAGTCTTTGGAATCTGAGTCACATTCCTCTCTGCCCTACTTTTCAGCCTTTAGGTTTGTGGAGTGATCGTGCTTGAGAGGTCCCTCCATCTGTTAACCCCAGACCATGGCAACTGTCCAAGCTGAGACACGTTCCTGCGCATGTTGGTACACAGGGGAGCAATCAGACCACTGGTCTGTGCTGGATGTAGGCAGTAGACCAGGGCTTGAGCAGACCACTGGACTCAGTGCCATCACCTTTTAAAGCCACACCTGCAGAACCTGGTCTCCTACAATGTAGGCCCCATGTCCGTCCTGGCATGAGTTTGAACTTCTAAAGGGATCTATGTCTAGCCCTTATTGTCTCCACGGCTGTCTCCCGTGGCTGTCTCTAACTCAGTCTCTGTGGTAGGGTAACATTTCAGTCCTGGAGTGAAGCCGTATTATAGGTGTTCTGTGGCTCAATCCTAGATAGTCAACCCCTTCCCAAATGGCATCTGATTTAAACTCACTCTGCTGGGCCATCCATTATTTCTGAAGTGACTGACTCTTCCAGGCATACTTCTTCTTTGGGGTGTTGGCCTTGGCCTGGATCAGATAGATTGTTTAGTAGTCACCTCTGAGGCCCTGTGAACCCAGAAAGATGGAGGCATGGGTTGCTTTGATGGCCGGTATAGCTCTTTGTGTCACAACTCATCTTCCCCAGGGAGTCTCTGCTGCCTGACATTGCAGTGATAGACTGAGAACCCCAAACTACCATTTATTGCTTTTCTGCATGTGGAACTCTGAAAGTTGTCACATCGTTGGGGTTTTTTTTTTTTTTTCTTTTTTTGGTACCGGGGTTTGAACTCGGATTGGATTTTTAAGATTTTTTTTTCTTGTCTTCTCTTGCAAAAGCTTCCTACATGTAAGCTTCTCCTGTAAGAGGTCACTACTTAAAAGTAAATCTTAGTATAATCTCAGGAGACAGTTATCTAGGAAAAAATATTTTTCATGCCTCCTCAAAATAGTAGATGTCATGAAAAAATTATAAGTAAGTATGGTACATTTCAATTATCTTTTTAGTCTATCCAAATAACTTTCATGTGTGAAAACATTTGTTACATGATTGAATCAGTTTTGCCACTTAGAGCAGTAATAACTACTAACTGCCTCCCCATTTTCATGTTTCCTTAGTAATAGAGCCCATTACTAAGAGCCCTGAGTAATAGAGCCATGCACTCACTGAGGAAACTACATTTACTAGTCTCCTGCAACTACATGTGATCAAGTTCTAGCCAGTTTAGATGCAAGCAGAAGTTATTATCCAGTACTTACTTAATTAGTATCTGAAAATGGAACACGTCCTGACCCTTACCCTTTTCTTTCCTCCTGCTCCTCGGTTTATAGACATAATGGCAAAGTTTAAGCAACCTTCTTGGACCATGAGTTAATCTGGAAGACAGAAGATGCATTGTGAGGATAGCAAAGGAAATTCACTGAGGAAACCTGGCTTCTGACTTCATGGAGTAGCAGTTTATGATCATTGTGCAGCCTTGAGGAAACTGGTCCCAACATTTTGTTTTTTAATTTCTAGGTTTCAAGAAAGTGGTTAAATCAAAGAAGTAAAAATGTACAGCATGTTACATGTTAATGAGGCTGGATTTAGTAAAATGGGCAGTAAAAAGGTTGAAAATGGGGTAACATCACATAGCGAAATGCTGATTACTGAGAAACTGGCTTCCTGTGCTCATTCAGTAATGCTCGTTCTTGATGCTCAGCTTTTGTTGGGAAAGAGAAGCCTTGAAACTCAGTATAAAATCTTTACAAGAATATTCAGAGCATGCATATGAAACTGTGGCTAGTATAAGTGAACTTGATCACTATATGAGCAAAAAGTGTACATTTTAAAATATACTTCCACCAAAACAAACTGGGGTTTAGGGAGAAAATACACAAAATGAACTGGAGCATTTTGTGATATCAGATCATTAGAAATTACCAGACACTGCCTGAAGCTTGTCAGAGGGAGTTCAGAGCCATTTGCAAGTAAATTCTCACTTGCCTAAGATGGGTTGTCCTGGCTTGTGTTTAGATGTCTCCCCAAAGCCTCATTGGGTCATAGGTGGGGCTTTTCAGAGATGGCTGGATCTAGAGTGTGTGACGCTGGGATTGATGAGAGCAGTAATAACTATTATTAGCAATGCTAGGCACAAAGGCACTAGGATTAAGAGTCGGAGTGCTACCCACCTTAGGTAGCCTCGGTAAGATAAAAGGGATAGAAAGATCTGTGGTGGTCCCTTGTTGCTTTTCCTGTCTGCTGCATGCCCCTCTGCCTTGGAGCCAGCCAACTGTGACCTGAAACCTCTACAGTAAGCCAAAAAAAACCCTTTCCTCCCTTAACTTTTGCATGTCAGGTATTTTGTCTCAGCAGTAAGAGAAAAGTAACTAACAGAATTTGGTACTAGAGAATTGAGGTCCTTGCTGTGAGTATATCTAACCATGTGGTTCAGAAACCTTTGGGACTGGCTTTTGGGAAGAGTTTGGAAAGGTTCGGAGACACCTTTTTAAAAAGTACAGTTGGAGCACCTTAGGCTGAACTTGATGGCAGATTCTGGTCAGAGCTTAGAATACCAGAAAACTGATAGAAATGCCAGTAAAGACCAAGCTCAGGAGGTTTCTGCTGGAAAGAAAGACTGTATTGACTGTTGGACTCCAGATGATGTGTGCTATGGCTTGGCAGAAAGTTTGTCTGCATTTTGCTCATGTCCAGATACTTTGCCTGAGACTGAGATTAAGGGTGTTGGACTAATTAATCTGGCAGAAGAAATCTCAAGACAGTCTAATTTTGAGGTGGTGGCATGGCAACTGTTGGGGGCTTTTAGCCAGATTTATGTTGAGAATCCAGAGCAAAGAGCCCAGCAGAATGATTTAAAATGTTTTGAGTTTGGCCAGAAAAGAAGCTCGAGTGAAGTTTTAGCCTGCAGAAATGGAGCAGAAATCTTGGTTGCTGAGAAAGGAACAGGAGAATAGAAAAGATGGCCTGAGATCTTCACAAGGAGCAGCAGGACTCCACCCTTTGCAGCCTCAAAATTGCAAAAGTGAAAGACTGCCTTGAAAAGACAGCCCCAGAACACTATGTTCCATAGTGGCATCGGCCTAGAGAATTTGTTCCTTTGAATTGGGTTCAGAGTGCTCAGTGATCCAGGCACACCACCCCTACAGCCAAGAGAGACAGAAGTCTGGCTACTGCTCCAACCGGCAGTAGACTACTGGCATCATCCATAACGTGCTAGTTTTAGGAACATGCGGAATGCCGGAGTTGTGGGGACAAGAAGGCTTCCACTCAGATTTCAGAAGAAGGCCTGGAAGGCCAGGCAGTGTGCCCCTGAGAGTGCAGCTGTGAGTGTGAAGTCAGAGGTGTAGTGGAGACCCCAGAAGTTTGGAGAATCCAGGAATATGGATGATCTCTGGAAAACTGCAAAGAGGGAGCAGAGCCGGCCAATGAGAGAAGCCATGGGAGCTACAACCACAAGGAGTGCTATAGAGGCGGAGCCACCCAAGCCCTTTGAAGTTCACACCTTGCCCCAGATTGCCATGGATGCTGGAAGTGGAACTATGGGATTTGTTTGCCCTGCTGGATTTTGGACTTGCTTTGGTCCCATTCCTTTGTATCCCCCGTTTGTAACTTTTGGAATAGAAATGTCTGTCTTGTGCCATTGAATGTTGGCAGTGTCTAACTTCCTTTTCATGTGTTCAGGGTCTGTCTTGTAGCTAAGAGTTTGCCTTCAATCTCAGAAGAGACCTTGGACTTGGTCTTTTCAGCAGTGCTGAAACTGTTAGGACTTTGGCAACTCTTAGAGATGGACTAAATGCCTTTTGAATAAAGAGATGTGCGTGAGTCTTTGGGGGCCAGGGGCAGAATATTATGGCCTGTGTTTAGATGTCCCCCAAAGCCTCACGGGGTCATAGGTTGGGCTTTTCAGAGGTGGCTGAATCTGGAGTGTGTCATGCTGGGATTGATTCATGGAGCAATGCTAGGCTCCGGGGCACTAGGATTAAGAGTGTGAGTACCACCTGCCTTAGGTAGCCTCGATAAGCTGTAAGGGATAGAAAGATCTGTGGTGGTCCCTTGTTGCTTTTCCTGTCTGGTGCATGCTACTCTGCCTTGGAGACAACTGTGGACTGAAATGTCTACGAACTGTAAGCCAAATAAACCTTTCGTCCCATTTAGAGTGTTTTCATGTTACTTTGTGACTTCAGATTGTTGTTCAGGCTATTTCCTTGAATGCCAAAGAGAATTTGTTTTGGTGAACTGTTTTAGGATAATTACAGTTCTGTTCACCTTTCCCTAGCTTAACTTGACTTTACCCTATCACCAGAGACCAGCTGGCTCCTTCCATCCTATTTTCATTTGTTAAGTAAACACTTTTAAAATTCTTTGTTTTGCTAAGCATTGTTGGCATTCGTCATTTATCTTTAACATGATGTAATTTAATTTTTTCATTACATTATCTTGTTTAGAGCCATATAGGTATAAGTAATTCTTACCTGATAGGTTTGTTTTCTGCACACACATGTGCTCCCTAATGAATTCATTAAGTAATTGGGCATTTGATGTTCAAAATGCTAAATATTATGGAGGAATCATCGTAGATCATTACATAATAACTTAATGGTGCATTTCCTTTTTGTTTATTTAGTACTGGGGATTGAACCCAGGCCTTTGCACTGAGCTACATTTTAGCATTTTTCTTTTTTTAAAGATTTTGAGACAGAGTTTCATTAAATTGCTAAGTTGCCCAGGCCAGGCTCAAACTTACAGCCCTCTCATGTTAACATCCCAGAGTGCTGAGATTGTACAGGTGTGCCATCGCACCTGGCTCCAACTATTTCATTGATTTTTGGAAAAATTGGTTTGCCCTTTTAGATGAGCTCCCAATGTTCACATTTTTTGTAGTCAGTAGGCTTTAAAATATAGAAACTTTATTCTAGAAATTGTGATTAAGCCTTTCTGTACATTATTTTATGCAATCCACAGAACTGAATTTAAGCAATCTGTGATTGCATCTGCAAGGCTCTTTTCCTGCTTCCCATTTCAGCCCAGTAACCCTTTGAGCTTGATGTCATGCATAACTGCCCCATTCTGAATCTAGAATTTCCACCTCTTGCACTGAAGTACCCTAACCTTCTGGTTCTCCCTAGACTTTACTGGGTCATCAGGTCCAAATGCATTGCCGTTGTCAGTCATCTCCCTCCTCTTTCCTCCAATGCTGCTTAGATCTCTGTCTTTTGTGATGATCACTTCCTTACCAAGGACCTGAGCTTCCTTCCCACCAAGCTCATAGGGAAACTGTAAAGATTAAGCAAGTTAATATTCCTGAAGCAAACTAGTTTATCTAATACTTGTTACATAATATCTGTCCAGTAGATGTCAACTTTTGCTATTACTTGGCTGCCCCTCCCATTTTTACTTCTCTAGCCAAGTCCCAGTTTATCTGCCTACTCTACCTGCCCCCAAATAGCTAGAAATTGCTAGGGAGATAAAAAGATAATTATGTTAACTTACTTCACAATAGTGTATTTAAAATGTGTAATTTTACCCAGCAATCCTACCATATTTCCGTAGTATATTTACTTTCCCATTGTCCAAAATGTATGCTCAAATCTGTTCCTCAATCCACCTATACATCCAGATATTCTTGGATACAAATAACAGGCAACCCTATTTCAGCTGACTTACAGAATAGGAAAGTGCCTTGTAATTCCACAGAAGTCATCAAATGGGGCATCTTCAGGATTGGTGAGTTCAGTAGCATAGTGACATCTTTCTGCTATTTGGACTTCAATTTGACACTTGACCTTACAGGCTACCATCATGGTCATAAGGAAGCTGCTGTGGCTCTAAGCATCACTTATAGTTACAACAGTATCACTGAGGAAGACCTGTTTGTTTCTGTGGCCCTTATTTCAGTAGAGAAACTCCTAGGAGATTTGCAGATTCAGCTTCAGTAGAAAAAGGGTGGGGTGAGAAGTGTTGGGGAAGGTGGCTTATGAAACATGGCTGGCTGAAGGCCCTATACACTTCGCTCATGCCTCAGTGGGCACTTCTCATGGTCTTGCTAATTTCTGTGCCTTTCTGTCTAATCAGTCTCCCTGGTGATACTGTCCAGGCCCATCTTTGAATGCCATCTGTATGACACTAAACATGAATAAACCTTGGAATCCACACCCATACACATACTGACTGCTTCACTTGCATGCTTAGAAGGCATCTTGTACTTTGGTAACATGGCTAACGTACACCTCCCTTTCCTTCACTTTTTCCAGGGTGAGATACAGCATCCATGCAGTCAAGCCAGACATCTAGGCATTAGATTGATTTTCTTTTTCCATACATCCATTTCACTCATAATTTCAGAAAGCAGTTATCCTAAATTTCACATTTTCCTCCATATCCTGCCCTATGTCAACCCAGACCACCATAGTGACAGTAGTAGCCTCCTGCTGGGCACTTAGCTTTGCTCTGCCTCTATAATCTATTCTCTCTCAAGCTTATTACAAAGGATATTTTTGAAATGCATATCAAATTATGTCAGTGATTGTTCAAAACCCTCCTGTGCCTTTGCATCACTTTGCTAAAGCAAAATGTAAACTTTCACCCTTGCCTATCCAAGCTCTTTTCCTACCATTCCCCCATTCTTTACTATGAGCTACATTGGCCTCCTTCCTCTTAAATGTGCCAAGCTCAGCCTCACCTTTGACCTTGACTTTTTGGCCTTCACTGCAGCTAAACTAATCTCTGAGTGCTCTTCCTATTTCTTCCTTGTTTTCAGTTTTCATACAGACGTGTGAAATTATCTCCATTTCACTTCCTATAGTCTGCTGCTCTTGATTCTTTCATTTTTTCTTCCATCCCACCTACTGGATGGTAAGATCTGTTTGTTCAGCACCTAGGACAGTGCCTGGCAGTGTTGTCCCTTGGCCTGTAAGGTATTAATTACACTTGATCTTAGCCAAAAGGCGGAGAAGCGATGGCCTATAAGGTATTGATGGAGCAAATGGCCTTTTTTTGTTTTGCAAAATAAAACAGGCAAACTTGCATTCATCTATTTTTAGGTAATAGAGAGGAAAAAGCAATTATGTTATTATATCATATCTGTTTTTAGAGAGCAAGCAATAAAAATTAACACTGGCTATCCTACATGGAAAGGACATTTATCTATCATATGAATTCTGGAATCAGTAGAGGGATAGAAAATGAGGTTGGGTACATACCCTAGAATCCAAGGGCCTTGTACCCAGACAGTATGCACATCACTGGCCCTGTGTTGCCCATGAGCTCCTCTAGTCTCCACACCACGGGATTACTCATTCAGGAATTTAAGTGCCAGGAAATAATGTCCAGCAGTCAAACCCAGATTCTGTGCCTGCCTCGCTATGTCAGGACAGAGAAGAAAAGCATCTGACCCCTGACTTCAGTTGCCAGGGATAATCATAATCTGAGCTGTGTACAGTGACAGTAGAGGGGCCAAAAGGCTCCAGAACTTCAGTAGGGGTAGTGCATGTTGAGCTATGAAAACATGACAAACATTCAGAGCATTTGAGGAACTAGTATGGAAATTTCTTTCCCAGCTTGTTGGAGTCCTACCACACAAAGAATGTGAAAATTACCTATTTCCTTCTTCCCGGCCAATAATGACTTTAACTCTTCCTCAGACCCAAATCTGCATTAGAGAATGGCAGTCCCACACCAGGATTTCTCAGAGGCTGCCCTCAGATGCTCAGTGCTTCCTGTCCACAACAGAGCAGACCTGAGGCCTTTCTGGGTCCCCAGGACCCTGGGGTCTGACCCTGCTTTGTGCTCCAGCCACACTAACTTCCCCATGACCAACAGGACCTGTGTAACATGCACCCCTCTGGGAAACTAATTTCTCAGTCCCATGTGCCACCTCTGGCTTGCTCTTGGCCTAGGTTCCAGGATCACCTACTCAAGAGCTTCTCCTTGGCTGTCGATCTAAACTGTGCCCACCATATGCCCAGTGTCTTTCCACTTTCACTTCCTGGCAATAGGTAGCTGCTTCCTGTGGGGCTTCCCCACCTGGGTTAGGCTCCAGGGGCAGGAGCACTGTGTTGCCCATAGCTGTATCCCCATGCCTAGAACAGGACCCTCCACAGTGATGCTTCAATATGTGCTTGCTAAATGAATGGACAAAGATATCACTTTTGAAATTAGTTCCAAAAGAGGAATTCCAAAATAGTGCTCAGTGGCAAGTACACACAATTTGATGTAGTGATTGTGAATACTCATTTGGTTTTCTAAATCCTGATACTTTAAGAAAATCTTTGCCTACCTTATATTCTACTGTGGTGGATCACCAGAGTCCTAGCATCTCAGCTGATTGTTGGGACCCATTAGAAATGCAGCACCTTGGCTGACTCAGACCCATGTGTTGACCTAACCAAGGCCAAGAATCAACATAGCATATAGAAGGGAAAGGGGCAATAGCCACGATGCTTCTTTTCTTCATCACAGAGTGGAACTGGAACTCAGTGTCTGCTGGCTACACAGGCAGGTCATATACCACCACTGAAGACCTTTATCTGGTGAATGAAGGGACCCAGAAATAGTTGCTCTTTAATTTTTAAAAAATGTGCTATAAATGCACTATCCTGAGGAAGATGTGAGGTGGCAGCTGTTTTTAGTGTTTCAGTTTATTTTTAGTTGGCAAATAATGATTGTGTATTTACCAATTACAGTGTGATATTTTGATCTATTGTGGAAAGATTTGGTTAAGCTAATCAATGGATGTATTTATTACCTTACCTTTTGTTGTTATAAGAGTGTTAAATTCTTTGACCACTTTTGAAATATACAATATATATTATTCACAGATCAATGTGAGATACTTGCTTTTGAGCAGAAGCCTTATGAACTCTCACCTCATGTTCACACACACACACACACACACACACACACACACACACACTCCCTATACTCAGTAGTGCTATGGGTTGCCTGCAGGAGTATCCCTGGAGTATGTTTTTGGCTGGTATCTGATCAGAGTGTGTAGGTATGGCCCAGGGGGCCTCTGAGCAGGGCTTAACCAGGAGTTGGATCTTGGTTGGATGCTCTTAGGGTGGACAGTGGTGTCAGTTTAAATAGGCTGTTGTGGAGTTCTATTGACGTTAAGGCTGCTGTGAGCCTGGGATGATTTTAATTCCACTTGGGACAGACCTGGTTTTAGTGGCACTATTTAATTTCCTCAGTCACCAAGATTATTGGTGCTGCTACCTCAGACCTCAGTGTTGACTGAGCCAAGGCTGGGTGAAGCCTTAGATATCACCTGGGGATCCTGAGCTCAGATGCCTAAGGGTAGGTCACCTGACAGAAATAAGACACTGTCTTCATTTTTACCTAACTCTAACTTAATATTAGAATTTAATATTCATAGTTAGGTAACAGGTGAATTGAAATAAATTTTTCTAGTATTTGTCCTTGCATTTGGAACTTACACTTAAGCCTTTTGCCTGCACCACAGTTTCAGTGGTATGTCTTGTCTTTTAGCTTAGATATAGTGCTGCATTGGACCTTTGTTCCTTTGACCAAGAGGAGTATTGAGTTTTACTCAGTTTTGTAATAGGTGCTCATAAACATAAGCTATACTGCCAAGTTGAGCCAGTTTATTGGCACAAAATTTTCTTTTATTTAGGCTATAACAAATATAGGCTAACTGTATTACAAAAATCTGAGATTTCGTATCAGTCATGTTTAGATTCTTGTATCACATTGCATTGTAAAGCTCTTCACTCTGCATTTTAAAGTTAGAAAAATAAACAGAACAGATCATACTTTTCTTTTTCTTTTTGGTAGTATTATGAATTGAACCCAGGGCCTTCACACTGAGCTACATCCTTAGCCTGTTGTTGTTGCTGTTGTTGTTGTTGTTTTTAGGTAGGGTCTTGGTAAGTCACTAAGTTATGCAGGCTGAGTTCGAACTTGGCAATCTTCCTGCCTTGGGCTCCCACAGTGCTAGATTACAGATGTGTGCCACTATACCCAGTTTAAATCATACCATTTTTATATGGTTTGAAATCAAAATTTTTTATGTCTTAGGGAACTAATGGGGCTGCTGCTTCATTTCCGTAAATGTAAAAATATAATGCAGGCCATCATTCTTTGATTTCTACAGTTTGATGACAGCATAGAAAGGTAGGATAGATTTTTTTTTTGACCAAAGAAGTTTTATAAAGATGAAAGTTTAGTGGAGATGAATGATTCCAGTCATATATTCATGTATTCCAATCATGTATTTGTGTAACTATTTAAGAAAGCCTCTTTTGACAAACTTGATATTTTATATCATATACAAAAGGAACACAAAATGGATCAAAGACCTTAATGTAAGAAAAAATAATAGTTCTAAATATACATGCATCCAATATTGGACTACTCCAATATAGAAAGCAACTATTAATAACCCTGAAGGGAGATGGACAATACAGTGATAGTAGGGGACTGTTATGTTGTAATTTCAGCTGTGTACAGATCTTTCAGGCAGAAAATCTACAAAGAATAAGTAGAGTTAAGTTGTACCCTAGACCAAATGGATCTGATGGACCTCCACAGGACATTTCATTCAGCTACTGTGGAAACATTCTCAACAGCACAGATGCATTCTCCAGGATGGATCAAGTGATAAGCCACAAAACAAGCCTGGATAAAAGTTGAAATTATACTAGCTATCTTTTTCTGACCACAAGCAAGTAAAAAGAAAAATTTCAGAAATTATGAAAATTTAAAAACTCACTCTTGAGAGGGACTTCCAGGCCACCATTCCACTGCTCCCAGCCCAGAGGAAGGGGCTTTCAGGCTGCCTTTCCACCACTCCCAGCCCAGAGGTAGGGGCTGCCATCCTACCGCTCCCAGCCCAGAGGAAGGGGCTTCCGGGCCACCATTCCACCACTCCCAGCCAGGAGAAAGGGGCTTCCAGGCTGCCGATCCAAGGCTCCCAGCCCAGAGGAAGGGGTTTCCTGGCCATCATTTTACCGCTCCCAGCCCAGAGGTAGGGGCTTCCAGGCTGGTTTTCCACTACTCCCAGCCCAGAAGTAGGGGTTGCCTTCCCACCGCTCCCAGTCCAGAGGTAGGGGCTTCTGGGCCACCTTTCCACCACTTCCAGCCAGGAGGAAGGGGCTTCCGGGCTGCCATTCCACCGCTCTCAGCCCACAGGGTAGGGGCTTCCAGGAGGCCATTCAACTGCTCCCACCTGAGAGGTAGGGGCTTCTGGGCTGCTGTTCCACCACTCCCAGCCAGGAGGAAGGGGTTTCCGGACTAACATTCCACTGCTCCCAGCCCAGAGGTAGGGGCTTCTGGGCCACTGTTCCACCACTCCCAGCCCACAGGAAGGGGCTTCCAGGCCGCCATTCCACCACTCCCAGCCGAGAGGAGAAATCAACACTTTAGTGAGGCACGAGCGCAAATAGAACTCCCCCTCCACCCCCTTCTAAATGAGAAGACACATAAACAAGTCTCAAA
>NW_004624868.1:1375929-1430842 GCF_000247695.1 Heterocephalus glaber
TACTCAAGTGAAATAAATAGAACGTACATGTGTAAATACCAATTAGTTTCTCTAGTGTGAGAAACTGAAAGTTTAAATAAGAATTAAAAGGTATAATAGATAATGTGAAATAGGAAGCAAAGGGGCAAAGGGGAAGGGGAAGTAGGGGTTAGGGAAAGGAAAGGGAATGGAATTAATGTGAGAAAATGGAAAAATGTAAACAAACTCTTTGTAAGTAGAGAGGGATGGAGAGTTCGAAGGGAGGGCTGGGGAAGGGGGAAAAATAAGAACCAAGAGAGATTATGTGAAGGTGCAAATTTCCAATGATGAATGTCATTATATTGTATACCTAAAATGTACCAATAAAATAAAATTTTAAAAACTCATTCCTGAACAACCAATGGATTAAGGAAGAAATGAAGGAAATGTAAGCATTTCTTCAAGCAGATGAAAATAGAAACAACATACTAAAGTCTATGGCATACAGCAGATGCCATGCTAAGTGGGAACTTTATAGCCAGCATTGCCTATATCCAAAAAAGGAAAAAGATCTCAACCTGTCATTGCATCTCAAGGAACTAAAAATATATAAACAAACTGTCTTAGTTACCTTTCTTATTGTTGAGACAAAATACCCAACACGTAAAATCAAGGAGAAAAGATATTTTGGCTCCCAGTGTGTAGAAGTTTCAGTCCCTAATTGGCTGGTCCCAAGGCAGAGTGACATGGCAGAGGGGCATTGCAGAGGAGAAACAGTTCAGGTAGAAAGCAGCATAAGGAAGCAAGCAAGGCAATAAGTCTCTTTCTGTCCCTTACAGTCTGTCTAGGCTCCATACCCTTAGGTCAGGCAGCACTGCCCTAGGGTGGGTCTTGCCATCATCCACACCCAGAATTATGCCTAAACAATCAGTGGACTCATTTAGTCATCACACACCCTTAATCCCAGCAGCACACTCTAGAGCCAGCCACCTCTGAAAAGCCCCACCTGTGACCACATGAGGCTTTGGGTACATCTCGACACAAGCTGTAACACAAAGCCCCAAATTAGTACAAGGAAAAAATAAAGACCAAAACAGAGTTAAATGAAATAGAGACTTTAAAAAAGTACAAAAGGTTAATGAAACAAAGAACTGGTTCTTCCAAAAAGTAAACAAAATCGACAAACCCTTAAACAAAAAGACTGAAGATCAGAGATGAAAACAGACATGACAGTTGATATCACAGGAATACAAGGGTTATTAGTGATTATTATGATTGGCTGTATATCAACAAATTTGATAACCTCGAAGAAATGGACAAATTCCTGGATGGATACACTTTACCAAGATTGAGTCAGAGCAGAAAACCTGAGCAGACCAAAAATAAGTAATTAGGTTGAACTAATAATAAAAAAAATCTTCCATTGAAGAAAAACCCTGAACCAGGTGGCTTCACTGTTGAGTTCTACCAAACATTTAAAGAAGCTGGGCATGGTGGCACTTGCCTGTAATCCCATTACTTGGGAGGCAGAGGCAGGAGGATTGCCCTGAATTTGAGGTTAGCCTGGGTTAGTTACATAGTGAGATCAAAGGCCAGCCCAAACTACTGTACATGGTGAGACCCTATTTCAATAAGTTAATCAATTAAATAATTTAAAAAACCATTAATATTAAAAATGAAGAACTAAGATTGATTCCACTTAAATTATTCCAAAAGCATTGAGGAGGAAGGAATTCTCCAAGCTCTTCTACAATACTAGCATTACCTTGTTATTAGAACTGTACAAGTAAACAACAAAAAAGACAATTACAGACCAATGTCCTTGAAGAACATAGATGCAAAAGTTCTTAATACTCCAGACCCAATCCAACAGCACATAAAAAGAATTCACTATCAGAATATGAAATTCATCCCAGAGATGCAAAGATGGCTCAATATATGCAGATCAAAAACATAATGTAACACATCAACAGACTGAAGGATAAAACCATATGCTAATCTTCATAGGAAAAGGCATTTGATAAAGTTTAACAGCTTTTTATAATAAAATTCTGAACAAATTAGTCTCAGGAGCACACCTCAACATAGTAAAGGCCATCCATATGTGTGCACACACATAACAACTCAATGGCTTAGCCAGGTGTGGTGGCATATGCCTATAATTCCAGCTCTCAGGAGTCTGGGGCAAAAGGATCATGAATTCAAGGTCAGCCTGGGCAGTATAAAAAGTTCAAGGCTGCCCTGGACCACTTTGTGAGACCCTGTATCCAAAAACAAAACAAAATAAAAACATACAAACATAAAAATAAGCCAACAGCTGACAAACTACTGAGTGCACAAAGGTTGAAAACTTTCTCTTAAGATCTAGAAGAGCACAGCACACAACCATACTCACTTTTTCTACTTTTATTTATCATAGTAAGCAGATCAGTGAGGAAAGAGAAAGAGATAAAAGGAAGCCAAGATGGAAAAGAGGAAGTCAGATGGTCACTATGTGAAGATTGGACATGATTTGGAATTAATAAACTACTTCAGTAGTGTTTCAGGATACAGAATCAACATACAAAAATCAGAAGCTTTTTTATATACTAATAGCAAATGATCTGAACTAAAAATTGAGGAAATAATCCCATTTATAATACATGTCCAGAAATAAATTTAACCAAAGAGATGAAAGATCTCTACCATGAAAACTGAAAACATTTGTGAAAGAGGATAAAAGAAAATAGATACCTGATGTTTGTGGATTAGAAGACTCAATGTTGTTAAAATGTGGGGCTAGGGGTTTAGCTCAGTGGTTCCGCCACCTGCCTTGAAAACACAAGGGCCCGAGTTCGATCCCCGGTACCAAAAAGAAAAAATGTACTTACTACCCAAAGTAAATCTACAGATTCAATACAATTTCTTTCAAAATACCAATGAGATTCTACACAAAAATGGAAAAAACAATTATAAAATTTGTATGAAAGCACAAAAACCCCAAATAGCCAGAGCCAACTTGAGCAGAAAGAACAAAGCAAGAAGCCTTATAATCCTGACTTCAAAATACAAAGTTGCAGTAATCAAACAGTATAGTGTTGGCATTCAGACACACACATAGATCAATCAAGCCAAGCAGAATAAGCCAAGAAGTAAACCCATACATTACAATCAATAATTTTCAACAATGATGCTCAGAACGTGCATTGGAGAAAGGCAGTCTTTTCAGTAGTGCTGGGGAAATTGGACATTCACAGACAGATACAAAAATCAGTTTAAAAAAATCAGCTAAAAATAGGTTGACTATTTACATGTGAGACTTGAAGCTGTAATTACTAGAGAAAAGAATACGGAAAATGCTTCAGGACATAAAAATTGTGAAAGAATTTTTTGCACAAGACCCCAAAAGCATGGGAAACAAAAGCAAAAATAGACTAATTACATCGAACTTAAAGGCTGCTGCTAGTTAGGCTTGGTGGCACACACCTGTAATCCCAGTACCTGGGAAGCTGAGGCAGGAGGATCGCCTCGATTTCAAGGGCAGCCTGGGCTACATAGTGAGTTTAAGAATAGCCTGAACTACAGAACAAGACCCTGTCTCAAATAAAAATAAACATAAAAATAAATGAAATAAAAAGCTGCTGCTTAGCAAAGGCTATAATCATGAGAGTCAAGAGATAACCTACAGAATAGAAAAATGTATTTGCAAACTATTTCCGACAAGCTGGTTGCTATCCAAAATTTATAAGGAACTAAAAAAATCTCAATAGCAAATACAAAATAAAACCGAACCACATGAGCGTGCGCACACACACACACACACACGCACACCAATTTTAAAAATGGGAAGTAGATTTAAGTAGACATTTCTCAAAAGAAGACATGCAAATGGCTAACAAATATATGACAAAAATTTTCAACATCAGTAATCAGGAAAATGCAAATTGAAATCACAGTGAGATATCTGAATTCAAGAAGAATGGCTACTCTCAAAAAGACAAATAGTGATTGCTAGTGATGATGTGGAGTTAAGGCAACCCGTACACTTATGGGTGGGAATGAAAATTAGTAGAGCCTTTATGGGAAACAGTATGGAAGTTTTTAATTAAAAAATTTAAAGTAGAGCTAGTATATGACCACCAATCCCATCCCCAGATGTGTATCTAAGGGAAATGAAATAAGATATCTATACTTTCATGTTTATTACAGCAGTATTCAAAATAGCCAAGAAATTGGCACAACCGCAGTGTCCATCAACTGATGAATGGATAACAAAAAAGTGGTGCATATATATGCCATCAGTTAAAAAAATAAATTTAAGTTGTAAGATAAAAAATAAGTATTGGTGAGTACAATATATGGATAAATTGGAATTCTTGTTCTCTAATGAGATATAAAATGGTTTAACTACTTTGGAAATTTTCTCAAAAAATTAAACAGAATTATTGTATGATCCAATAATCTGCTTCTAGTTATAACCCAGAGGAATAGAAAGCAGAGTCCGGAAGAGGTATTTTTACACTCTCCTATATAGCAGCTTATTCATAGTAGCCAGAAGGTAGAGCACCCAGTGTGGCCAAGCAAGCAAGATGTGGATGTAGGTACTGTGGCACATTATTCACCCTTGAAAATGAATGAAATGCCGATATGTACTGAAACATGAATGAACCTTGAGGCTACTGTGCTAAGTATAATTTTCTAAGCACAGAAGACAGATACTGTGGCTCCATCTCTATGAGGTACTTAGAGTAGATGGCTTGTGCTGTTACCCAAAAGAAAGCCAAGTCTTAGATGCAGTGCTCCTTGTCGAGTCATGTTGAGGATTTTCCTTTGGATCCTGTGACGTTGTTATCAGTGGACCAGAAAGCTCTCTGTCATCACTGTGCCACTGACTTTCATGTGACTTCCTCAAGTGGGCTGTTACGTAGTGCATCCACCTCATGGAGCAGAACAGCAAGTTTATACCAGTCTCAAGGGTGTGATGTTTCATAATATTAGTTTTCATCTATATGACCTTCAAGGTTTTACAAAATTCTTCCTCCTGGGGAATGGTTAATGGAAAGATAGGATGAATGGGTTTAAGTTTCATGGACTGTGAAATGTTGAGTTTCACTTGAATAAAAAGTGTGACATTAACAAGGGTCATGTTTGTGAATTTTGACCAATCTACATTAAACTTTTCACAGAACATAAATGCAAGTCATTTCTTAAAATGTTGCGCTCCTTATAAATACTGTATAAATGAAATTCTTCAGTCTCATCAAAATTTTCATCAGCTCCTTGAGTACATACAGTTATTTGGGTTACATGGTTTGTATCTGTGTTCTCCATACCAGGCAGCTTGTCCCCTGAGTTCTCAGACCTCTCTTTATTGCACTGAGTAGCGTCATTGTTTGCAGTGTATATAGATTTAGCAGTACTTCTTTCTGGATATACATTTTCTGCTATTCATGTTGAACACTCTTACAGATCCAATGTCTCTTAACTACTTGGGCAGTTTCAAGACTTAAGAACAATGCATTAACAGAAGAATCATTTGATTTATGTTTGAAAATGATCTCTATTGAAAATGCCCTTTTCTAGTTCTTGTGAACTTTTGATTGTTTTTCTGGAACCCATATGTCCTAAATACTAGGTTCTTAATAAGGTTAAAGAGCATCCTGAGGTCTCTTCTCCTAACTGAGGCATGCTTTGCTGAAGACATAGAAGGCAAGTAGCCATCTTGAAACTTGTGGTGTTTATTGTTTTTGCTGTTTTTCATAGTGATGTAAATAAAAATGAGTTTACTTTCCCTCTAAAGGAAAGCGGAGATTCTCTCTCTTTTTTTTAAATTTAACAATTTATTTCAATAAAGGACAATTGATGAATCAGGCAGCATTGAGAATCAGAGGACTCTGGCCCGCAGTGTGAGCAGTGAATTTTAATAGGCACAACACAGAAGCAGAATAGAGAGATCACCTGATGGCTACAGTTAAGTATCTGCCTTATTCATGAATAGTGTGATGAATTGGCTGCTTGTGATTGTATAAAAGTCTGCTGTTTGTTGAACTCCTAACTTAGGTTTTAATTTGTTTATATATACTAAGTTAGGTTAAAGTTCATTATCTAAGAACTCAAAATATGGAGGCAGTCTCAAGCCATTGGCCTCCTTCTTACTTAACTTAACATTACCTAATCTCAAACTAGTACAAAAGGGTGGTGATGGAAGTAAGCATGATCCTAAACGATCCCTTCTGCAGAGATGTGAACATACACGTGGGAGTGTCCCCATATACATCCTGTTTCGCCAACTCCTAATCATTTATAACCAGCAGCATCTGTGTAAAACATAACCTTACCTTCTCATATGTTCATCTGCTAGTATAGCTTCTAACTATTCTCTCCACGGCTCAGAGAATCCACATCTATATTTCACTGTTTCGTGAAAGGTATAAAGCTGGCAGCTCAAGCCACCCCTAGTTTTAGAACAAAAAGCAAGATCTTTATCTCACTGGATCTCAATCATATGTCAGAGTTAAGGTGACCCATCTTTGGCAAGCTTTATCTCCTTGAAAAATAATAGAAAATTTATCTGGAGTTTTTTTTCATGGAGTTTACTGGTACATTTCAGGTATACATTGCCATCAGATTCATCGTTGGGAATTTGTACCTGTACGTGGTTTGTCTTGATTCTTGTGCAGTGTTGGTGATGGAGAGTGATGGAGACTGGCAAACTCAAGAATATACATCTAAAAGGCTTAGTGGAGGCAGCTTGCAAGTAGAATTGGTTTTGGACAAAAGCACCATCTGCTTTTTAAATGCTGGTAACTAATGTAGATTAAAAAGACCAGTTTAAACTTTTGTGAGTGAGATAAAACCAGGGGAGCTTGTGTAGACAGTGTTCTTTTTCTCCTCTGAGGTTAGGCAGCCAACAGCCCCTCTGCCTCTTGCCACATGTGCCCTCAGCAGCACAGCAGCCAAATTCTAATGTTACAACTATTTCATATGCTTTGGGTAGAAATGTAGGCTAGACCTAGATTATCTGCTTTTGTCCAACTTTCTGCTTCATGAGCTCTGGCTTCACTGGAAGATACTATAGTGAACAGATGGATGGATTGGATAAATTAGCCAGTCTTCAACACTCAGTGTTCTGTTTGGGAGTTAATCAGTTCCCAGAGTCCCCAAAGTAGTAAGTGGCAAAGTCAGAACCAAACAGATAGGCCTAACTCCACTGAGTGGATTTTTCCAAAAGCTGGGAAGAGGGTATGTTTGTATGAGAGCATTTTTAAAAGAAGAGGAGATATTAGGGATGATGGGACTTGGATGGAGAAAATGAACAGTGTAGGGCAAAGCCTGTTTGCACAAGTCATTCCCTGCTTTTATTTTTACTAAATTAAAATAAATTTTATATTCATTCACCATAGCAGAGTCCGTTAAAGTGTGTGATTAAGTTTTATCAAAGCTGAGAGAAGAATGCTTAGCTTGATGGGACCCTGCATGTCTCCATGGCTACCATGCTTGTCCACTGTTGTTCAGCTTATGCTTCCTGGTGTGCTGGTGGTTGTGAGTTGGATTTAGGAATATACCAGCTGTCTGGCAGATGTGAGATCATTCTATAATGATGAGAAATTCTCAAATGCTTTTTTTGGTATTACTAATTGTATAAGCCAAATAAGACGCCTATCAGAGACCTCTTTAGTATTCTTTGATCTCCTGCTCATGCTATGGCACAAGGCTGAGAAAAAAAAAACACCTAAACAGACAGAAACCAGGGAGCCAGGACGACCAATGCTGGTGCAGCTAGCAAAGGCACTGGTCAGTCCAAGCCACTGATTTTTATTGGTAATCAGTTGGAGTAAAGGCAAACTACATGCTGAAGGGGAACTGTGTGTGAGGAGGTGCAGTCATGCAGTTACTATGCATACTAATGCAAGCAAGACTTGTAAAGAACAAGACAAAGAATTCTCAAATTAGGAACAGAATAGACAAAATATAGGGTTGTAATTAGAACCTTGTCCTTCTAGATAAGAAGGTTTTCATTGTGGGGACAGAATTTGGGTGTGAGTTACTCTGACCTTAGCACATAGGCTTTGGCAGGACTCGCTTCTCAAAACAAGCAATTGAGGAATTAACTCTTTACAGCTTGCACTGCTTGTTAGCCTGCTTTGGGCACAGTCAATATTGTGGTCTCCTACAGACATTAGATTCTGTTCTGAAGTCATTTTCTGGTGGCTGCATTTGACATACAGCTTTATAACCCTGGTTTATTCTGACAGGAGCACATGAAGCAATGCAGTGTTGCACTAGCAGGTTTCAGATCGTTGCCTGTCTTGCCTTGCAGGGGGAACACAGCGATTACCCCGTGCCATTGGAATGTCCCTGGCCAAGGAGCTTATTTTCTCAGCTCGTGTGCTCGATGGCCAAGAAGCCAAAGCTGTGGGCCTGGTCAGCCACGTGCCAGAGCAGAACCAGGAGGGCGATGCTGCCTACAGAAAGGCCCTGGACCTAGCCAGAGAGTTTCTGCCTCAGGTACCTCTAACTGGAGCTCCTTCGTTTCTTATCCTACGCAATGTCAGAGTATTGTCTCATGTACCAGTAGTGTTCTTGGCAGGCCTGCCAAGCAGCAAAATGCATGGTAGTTGTAAAACTAAAAATATTAATACTGCCTTAACATTATGATTCTTCAGAATTAAAATTAAGATTTGAGGATAATCTGAAGGTCATACTGTAGCCATACTTTTATAATTTTTTTCACATGAACGATGTTTAGCACATGTGACATAATATCCTAGAGAATTGTTTTCATTTGTTTACCAGCTGAGTGCTCAACCTAAACCATTCCGTGGAGAAACAGAGTAGTGTGTGGGTTGTTACACTGGACCATCCCTGAGTCCACATACATCAGCATATACTATTTCTCAAGTCAAGAGATTGTCGTCTATTACGCCTGCCTTAGCTTTTTGATCCATGGCTCTGTGTGAGGTTGCCTGCTCAGGAAAGGCCAGTTGCTTGTTACATTGCACGTATATTTATGGTGATTTCATCACTGCTTTCATTCCTTCTTCATAGTACACTTTCAAAGTCTGGAACACACCACAAAGTACTCAAGCATGGCTGTGCCTGAGTAGCACTAACAACAGTGCATTGATAGCTCTGTTTTAAGAATCCTGAGTCATTCAGGTGTGTTTTCCAACATTCCTTTGGTCTCAAATCAGTAAGGATTTTAACTTAAGAGGAGAAGTCTCCTTTTGCAAAATAGTGATAATCCCTGTAACCCTAACAGAGCTTAAAGTTTTATGGCTCCCTTGGCTAACCATTTCTAAAGTCAAAATATGTTCCTCTAACCCAGAGTCACTAACCTGAAACAGGATTCGTAACCTGTTTGGGGGCCATAAATCCTTTAAGATGTGTCGTGAACTCTCTCCCCAGAAAAGGTACATACGCCCCGCATTTATTCAGAGTTGTGTATCTGGTTTCAAAAGGTGTTCTTGGCCCTGAGCATGGGCACCCTTGCTCTCAGACCAAGGCCCTCCTCGGCTGAAGCATGCCTGTCCTGAGAGTTGTTGGGTGGGGACACACCAAGGACATGAGTCTAAAACCACGCTGCTGGCTTCTGAGGCTGCTCCGCTGCTGGGTGACTCAGGAGGTGGTGGCTCTCCCAGGGCAGGCCCTTCTGCAGTTTTCTTCCCATGCCAAAGAACTTCAGCCTTGCACTTTCTCCAGGCTGAATCCTTATTGAATTGATGGGTGGAAAGCAGATAAAAATTTGTACTCCTATTGTAAAAAGAGGCTGTTACAACATCGGTATTTCTTAAATGTATTAGGAAAATGTCCACCTACAGAGAGATAAAGGTACAAGTGTCAGGAAAAGTAATAGTTTAACTCCATATTGGTTTAATGACTTCCCTTGGCTTCAAACTTCATGACAGAGCATATCTCAGTTGAAATCAAGGGGTATATTTAGGAGAGGCTGGAGCACCCAGCTCCTTCTGCTTATCCATGAGGGTTCAGCTTCAGGCTCCAGAGCTCCGTCCATGTGGGAGGCTCTTTGCTGCCCGGCATCCAGCTTGCACTCTCCTCTGTGATCTTCTGTGCAGTTTATGCTCTCGCTGTCCACATCACCCACCTGAGAACAGCAGTGCTGTCCTCCTCTGCCTCCCTTTCTCCCGTTTCCAACCTGCCACTGAGCTGTGATCCCCTTTGGGAAGCAAGGCTTTGTTGGTATTCATTACCCTCCATCTGAAGGACACTCCTGGGAGCATTCATGGTTAAAATTACTGTTTCCCCAGGTCACACAAATATATCAGAGGCATAGAATGACTTCAGAAAACGTGTGAATTGGGAAAACTGTACACACCGGTTAGTTACTTTACTCATTGCTGAAACAAAATACCCGACATCCAAAGTTAAAAGGGAAAGGTTTATTTGGCTCAGTTTGTTGGGGTTTCAGTCCACAATCGGCTGGCTCCGAGGTAGGATGGTAGAGGAACAACAGTTCATGGTGGAGGAAGGCAGCAAAAGCAACAAGGGGACCTTAACAGCATCTTTCTGGCCCTTTTATCTTATCCAGATTACCGGGATTAGGCCGATGCCAAACCAGTCAGTGGACTGGTTTAGTAATCACACGCCCTCAATCCCAGCATCACACACTCTCAATTCAGCTACCTCTGAAAAAGCCACCCATGACTGACCGTATGAGGCTGTGGAGGATAACAAGACCCAAACCATAACCAGCTACCAAAGGAAGTTTGAATGGAAGAACCCTTTATTTTTGTTTATTTCTTTACTGAATAACTTTTCCAGATAATTAAAAAGCTAGTGTAAAGTTGGTATTTCCATAGAATGTAGATACGTTAAACTCGATGAGAGAACCTGGGGACAGGGAAAACTGGCTTTTTAGGCGCTTGTACATTTCTCCATTCAGTCGTGAGGATGAATTCATTTCCATTCCATTCTTCTGGTGTACCGGTTTTTTAGAACCTTTCCTATATTTTTATTCTAGTGACCAATTTTAAATATGCCATTGATTTCCTATTTACCACCCATGAACAGAATTTTAGGAATTTAAAATGATGTCAAGGTATTAAATTCCATCTGCAGAAGAGGGCTTTCTCCAGGATAGTTTGCTGAGAGTTTAGCTTCTATAGGGCAGAGTTGTCCTTCCACACCAAGTGCCCTGTTCTCTCTGTGATGTGAGAGTCCTGCCCCTAGGACACCTGTGTAATCCAGCAGCATCATGGTTAATTATTGCTGCCAAAGGAGGAGAGATGCAAAGTCAGGTCTGACATGGATAGTACTAGACCCCATCTTAGTCAGTGGCGACAGCCACATCTGGTCGTAACCACTACTTCATGGTACTGAGCCAGAGACTTCCTGTTCCTTTCCTTAATTCTGAGGAAGGTTCACTACAGAATGTTACACTTTTACCTGCACAGGCGCTTTCTGATGCCTCTAGGATCTAGAATGGTGATGGTGAACTTTTTAAAGATCAAGTGCCAAATTGCAATTCAAAACCCACTTCTTTATCACAAGATGCTAACACTGCAGTTAAACCTGAATACTGAGGTTTTAGTTTAGAAACAGCAACTCATGCAATAACATCTTTTGTCTTAAAAGAAAAACACAGTAACACACATGCCATAGGTTTGCTACCAGTGATCTAGAGTTTGCTGCATAACAGAACCCTGTGACATCTAAATTTCACTGATGCAATTCAGCTGTTACAGTTGCTGTTTGAGACCTTGCAAAGCTAAAAAAGAAATTTTCCATATAGCATCTCACACCTATTGTTGACTGTGCCATGGATCCAGTCATGCAACATTTTGAATTGTACTGAGATATACAGCATAACTTACATAAATAATAAAATTTGTTTCTTTAATTTGAATTTCAGGGACCTGTTGCAATGAGAGTGGCAAAGTTAGCAATTAATCAAGGGATGGAGGTAAGTTCCTTAATGCTCAAGTTTGTTGTTAGAATGTAGTAGAAATTAAATCTAAGCACACCATGTTGAGACTTCTGCCTTATTTTTAAGTCCTAAAATATAGGTATCTGAATACAACTATGACTGAAAGCCTCTGAGGTTCTTTTCAGCTAAATCATTAATTTCATTCTGCCTATTGGTTATTACTGATTCAGTATCACAGTCACAGAATTCAGAATTGCATCAGTGTCCTGCAGCTTATGACATGTTTGTTATCTTTGCCTTTAAGATGGATTCATTGGCTAATAGTTCCTAGAAAACATACATACATACATACGTACATACATGTATATATCCATAAATGGCATTGCACATACTCACACTGTCACAATCACATTATAAACACATTCCAAGGAAAACTTGCCAGCTCCACACCGTGTCCAGCTCTCTTCACCTTTAACTTCTCAGTATGGCTCTTGCAAAGAGAATCATAAACTAGGTGAATCTGTAGGGCATCCTGCAGTCCCCGAGAGAGTGGGGCCCTGGGTCAGGGCCAGAGCAGGCACTCATGTACTTTGGATCTCTAATGACAGCTGTTACATTTTGGTTAAATTAGGGAACTTTGAAGAAAGTTGCTTTCTTGTTGAAGATATATTAAGCTTCTATATCTTCCTTGACTTTATCCCAGTAAAATGAGATTGAATTTGTTAGTTATAATGTAGTATTATAAATTTGCAAATATTTTATTGGATTATTTCAATTCGTTCATGGTAGTAACAGTATTAGTAACAACATTGTGTATAGCCTTTACCATGTGCTGGCTTTATATCTTATTAGATGCTTTATAAAGGCTTCAGCTAGATTAACACCTTTAATCCACACATTATCCCCCCACCCCCTCATTCAGTGTGTAGTACAATTAGTTCATTGTTCAGAAACACCTTTCTGAAGCACAGAGAGGTTAAATAGCTTGCCCAAGCTACACAGTGCCCAGGTGATAGGATCAGAATGTGAACCCAGGGAGGCTGGTTCGTGGTCTCACAGCTGTTCATACTTCTGTCAGGTATACTGTATTGAAGGAGTCTGTTCTTTTGGAATAGGACTGTTTGACCTGAATTTATATTGAATATACCTTCATTTAAAAAGTTATTTCTGCTGGAATGAATTTTTTTATTTTCAGGTTGACTTGGTAACAGGATTAGCCATAGAAGAAGCTTGTTATGCTCAGGTATGTAATACAATCACAAAATCAATGAGGATGCACCCTTCCAAATCCTGTGTTCCTTCTGTGTAATTCAAATGAAGTATGTATCGTTGAGTAAAATTATCATCATCCCCATTGCCAAATCACACAAGTAAGTTAACATTAGTTGTCTCTGCAGTTTGACTGCTGTCAGCTCTTACAATTGATACTGTTCTGTAGACTAATGACTCTTGTCTCCATAATTTAGAAAACTCAGAATAACTAAGTACAGTTTATGCCATAGCTGTATGTGTAGGCTTATGTTGTCATTTAGAGGTGTGGGCTTGGCTCCTCATTTCGGGGGGTGGGGAATGTGTGCCTTTCATGCAGCAGTGGTGCTTGAAACTCACTGGCTTTTTCTAAAGTTCTGAGCCTTTTCTCCTGACCACTGAAAGTTCACTAGTGAAGTAACATGATTGTTTTCTTTTTTATATACTGTTGAGTTCTTTCTATTCAAAAAGAAAATGCCCCTCACCTCATCAAAAGATCTAAAATAGCTAGAGTTTTGTTCTACTTTTCCTGAGAATGGAAACTACATCAGACCCTAGTTAAGCATCACCATGAATTAGAAGCAATATCTAGAATGTTACTCTGTGTCCATTTTGTATATATAGGCAACCTGTTGTTGATGAGTAAATGCCATGACTGAATTAAATTATGAATGTCCTCAGGCTCAAAAAGCAGAAGCATGCATACACACATACTTAAAACACATTTGATCAAACATTTAAAGAAGAAATAACCACTTTTCCATAATTTCTTCCAGAAAATAGATGGAGAAGATAAACTTCTAACTTACTCTATGAGGCCAGCATTATCCTAATACCTAAGCCAGAGGAAGACATTACTAGAAAGGAAAATTAAAGACAAATGTCTCTCCTGAATATGAGCCAAAAAACCTCTTAATGAAATGATAATAAATTGAGTCTAATAAAGTATAGAAAGATTTAAACTCCCAACCAATTTGCATTTGAAAATTCAGCATTTGAAAATCATCGCATGGAATCCATCACATGCCAAAGAAGAAAATTATATGATCATATGAATGAATGCAAAAAAAAAGCATTTGCTATAATCCAATTCCCATTCATAATAAAAGCTCTTCACAAACTATGAATAAAGTAGAATTTCTTCAAGTTGATATGAACATCTACAAAAAACCTGGTGAGGTGACATCATACTTAATGATCAGGCAAGAATAGACAAGCCAGGAACAAGGCCAGGATGTACTCTCTTGATGTGCCCTTTCAACATCAGATGGGAGTCCTTAGCCAATGCAGTAAGACAAAAAATAAAAATTATAAAATAAAAAATGTACATGTTGAGAAGGAAGATTGTCAAACTGGGAAATCCCAAAAAATCAAAGACAATAAAAAAACCTCTTTAGCAATTGCAGCAAGATTATGTGAAACAAGATGAATATACAAAAATCAGTTGCTTTCCTATGTATCAGCAATGGAAAATTGGAATTGGAAATTTAAAAATACAACATCATTTACATTAGCACTCAAAAAATGAAAACCTTAGGTGTAAATCTAACAAGACAAGATCTCTAAGCAAAAATTATATAGACAGAGCTCTGGTGAAAGAAGAGGATAGCCCATGATCATGGATAGGAACACTTAATATTGTTAAGATGTCATTTCTCCCCAACTTGATCTATGAATTTAACTCAATCAGTAAAAATCCCAGTAACTGTCAGATATTGACAATCTGATTCTAAAGTTTGTATGGAAAGTACAAAGACTCAGGAGAGCCACAACAGTACTGCCAGAAACAAAGTTTGGGGGCTGACGTTACCTGACCCTAAGGCTTACCACAGAGCTACAGAAATCTAGACATTGTGGTACTGGTGAAAGAATCAATGACTAAATCAAGGAACAGAACCAGAAGCCCATTTGCAGACTCACACAAATATAGTCAACTTATATTTTGACAGAAGAGCCAAGGCATTTCAATGGAGAAAGGATAGTCTTGAAGACAAAATTGTGCTGGAACATGTGGACAGTGACATACATGAAAGTTGTCTAGATACCTTATGCTTTTCTCAAAATGTAACTCAAGATGAGTCAGAAACTAAGTATATGATGAACAACTGTAAAATTGACAAAAGATAATGTAGAGAAAAGCTCGGTGAGTTTGGAGTTCACTTTTTAGATACAATGTCAGAAGTACAAACCATATAAGAAAAAAATTAATGACTTTATTAAAGCTAACAACTTCTGCTTGTAAAAAGATACAGCTAAAAGAATGAAGAGACTTGGACTGAGAAAAAAAATTTTTGCAGAAAACATTTGAAAAGGTCTTGTGTCCAAAATATACAAAGAACTTTCAGATTCAACAATAAGAAAGAAACCCAATTAAAAATGGATGAAAGATTGGAACAGGTGCCACAGTAGATAAATAGAGGGCAAATAATCAGAAGTGATGCCAAAACATAATTCATAAAGAAATTGCAAATTAACCATTTTGAGATGCCAATTACAACCTGTTAAAATGACAAAAATCCAAAACACTGAACACACCAAGCACTTAGGAGGATGTAGAACTATAGAAACTCTGATTCCCTGCTACCCTGAATGTAAAATGGTTTGGACTACTTTCTAAGACACTGTGGCAGTTTCTTGTAAAACTAATTACACTCTCATCATATGACCCAACAATCCTGCTCTTTGCTATGTATCCAGATAAGTTGAAGACATACATCCACACAAAACCCTGCTAATCAGCTTTATTCATAATTGCCAAAACCTGGAGGCAATCAAGACGTCCTTCAGCAAGTGAATGGGGATTGACCATGGTACATGTATTCAGTGGAAAATTAAACAGCAGTGAGTTACTATCATGCAGCATGACATGAAGCAACCTTTAATACGTATTGCTAAGTAGAAATCCGTTTAAGAAGACCACAAACTGTGGTTCTAATTTAGTGGCATTCTGGAAAAGACAAAACTGTAGAGAGAGTTTTGAGAAACAGGTCAGGGATGAACAGGATATGTAGTTTGGTGAGACTGTTCTGGATAATAGTGTGATAGAGAACATATGCCATGCATTTGTTAAAACCCGTAGAAAGTACAACACAAGAGTGAACTGTAATAGAAACTGGATTTCACTTAACAATAGTGTATCATTATTGGCTCATCCCTTGTAGTAAGTATGCCACACAGACACAGGATGGTATTTCTTTTTAAGTACATTTGAAATGAAACATTTGGAATAAGGACAGTGAATTTAGTCAAATATTGAGAATTATTCAAATGACAGATTTCAGGATTTTAGAATGAACATCTGATTAGTTTTCTTAGATAATGCTTGACAGATTTTTAGGGTTGTATTTTTAATTTTTGGTATATAATCTTTTGTTTTTCTTAGACCATTCCAACAAAAGACAGACTTGAAGGTCTTCTTGCTTTTAAAGAGAAGAGGCCCCCTCGCTATAAAGGAGAATAGAAGCTGCAGAAATTCTTGGAGTGCCACTGTAGTAAGTGTACTCCTGGAAGTGTCTTTCAGATCTGCTCTTTGCCTCAGCGCATGGGATCTCTGTGACCAAAGTGCAGAGTGAGCTGCTCACTGTGTGCGTGAAGGAAGCATCTGGAGCCAACCCATCTTCATGCCTGTGTGTATCATGTCTGTTCATCCAGATGTATAAAGCTAGTAGTACATACTGTCAAAAACAGATTAAAATTAGGTATTTGTTTTTAAATATTTCCTGCATATGAGGCTTTCCATTCTTAATTTTGTAATGTGAATAATTTATATATTGCACACTCTAGGGAATAATACAGATTGTATATGTGCTGTTAAGAAAATAAAATTATTTCTGAATACCAAAATTGTGAAGTTGTACCAAATAAAGTTTCAAACTTATTGCGTAGCAACGGACGGACACACACACACACACACACACACAAACACACACATAATCCAACTGAAAAATGAGTTGATAAGATATTCTGAGTGAAAACAACCTGATATAAATAAAATTAATGAAAAAGAAATCTTGGAAACTTTCTCTTATCTCATCCTTTTTTTAACTGAATAAATCATTGCAGGTTGGACTTTGGAAGAAACTTTCCCATGGTGATTGCATCAGGCAATTTCCTCACATAGTCCTAGAACACAGTGTTAATGGTGTAGAGTTAATCCAGTCCGAGGTGAAGCCCAAAGAGCTTGTGAAGCCCACAGGGATCCATATAGTCATACTTGTAAGACCTCCTTCAAGCACAGGGCCTGGCCCTCTAGCATTAAGAGTCCTGGCCAATTGATAGAGGAGAAAAGAAAAATGGTACCTACAGGATTGGACCCCTGAGATGGCTTGGGTCAATGGACTGTTCTCTACTTTTTGGCCTTAGCTGGTGCACATAGCGGCCCATTCTCCTCTTCCAACAGATACAAGATGCCATCCTTCCTTTAGCAGGGCAAATTAGGAGCGTCCCAGAGGCCTGAGTGTCTGTAGCTAGGCTCACAGGATGGGAGGACACACAGATAAAGAGGTATGTGGAAAATGGGAACTGTGGCATTAACTTGTGGTCACTTTTCTTTGTATATACTTTATGAAGCCAGACTGCCTACTGCGGTGATACCCAGCTCTGAGCCTGGCTGTGCTAGGGGCAAGACTTGCCTTTGGTGTGTCTGTCTACAGCCAGACCCTGTACAGTCCAGATGCTTCCCACATGTGCCTTCCTCCTCCACTGTGCATTCATAGTCTCCCCCCAGCCTTCAATCCTGTTTTAAAAGCATAGACTTAATTCTTAAAATCCTAAAGTTTTTAGCATTTAATTTGGGAAGTTGAACTCCTACAATTCTAAAATTCTTATAAGAGACAAAGGTGGACAGACCAGCTGCTGTTTTCTCCTGACAGAGATGGGTGGCCATCCTTACTAAAGTGTGCACACCAATGTAAGGGCTATTGTCTTATCACCTTAGCTGCTGAGCCTGCAGATTTATGATGAAAGCCCAGTTGATCACCATAATATAAAAGGAGCTTATTAAAATTCACCTTGAGCTCCCCAGTGATTATATCTGATAGTGCGCATGCTTGTTTACTGATAAAGTTGCTGAGCTGTTCATTTCATGTATGACGGTTTCCAAAAAAAGTGGTGGTGTTTGTCTTGATAGACCTGTAAAAGTTTCAGGGCTATTTTGTCCCATCCGTGACATGCTGAAATGCCACTTCCATTTTAACTGAGTGGGGGTAATTGCGTTTGTGGGAAGAGGGTTATGAGAATATGCTGCGTGACTGTCTCTCCTGACTTGGACTCACAGGCCAGTCTGCTATTGCTGACTGACCACTGTTTAACGTCCTACCAAGTGCTGGTTAAGCCACGAACTGTGTATGAAAACAAAGTCCTATGGTGATGTCAGCTATCATAGGCTTCATATAGCAAGAGGAAAGTGACTTTGTTTGTGTAGAACAGTCTTGCTGATGAAGAGTTCTGATGCACACCCCAAGCCTGGAAGTTGGGGTGCTGCTCACGGCAGCTCCAGTGAAGTGAAGTGTGGGTCCTTCCTCTGAATCGTGTCAGTCCTGGAGCTAGAGATAAGTTGATGTGGCGGTGCAGTGTATGTATTCATATGTTCAGATTATGTTAAAGAAGGTTCAGAAAGGGAAGTGGATAGATCAAGCACAATCATAATTCATGAGGTGAGAGCAAAATGGAGAGGAAAAGTATTTCACCTAGATCATGAGACCTAGTGCCTCTAATTCAGCACTGGCTAATTTAAAACTTACCTATGCATGAAAAAGGTCTCCACATGACTGTAGTTCTCAGGTAAGAGAATTCTATTAGCCAAAAGAATCTGCTTCTCCATGGTTCGTATCTGTGATTTCAAGCATCATTTTAAGTTTTCTGTAATAATGGATCTGGGTGTCCATCAGTCAAGTCTGTTCTTCTTTTCTCCCTCTTAGCTATCACAGTTGACCTGTGCAAAGGGTCACTTTTCCAGCAGTGCTTAGGAAGGTGCTTTGTACTGGAGCCTAGGTAGTTGACTTTATCAATTCTTGGATGTAGTACTCAGAGAAAAGTCAGGTTTTCATATGGGCCTGTCGCTGGCTGACTGCTGGTCCTTTTCCACCCCTAGTGATATTCTCTACATTTGCTTCTATTTGGGATCCAGAGAAACTGGCTGTAGACCTTTCTTTTTAATCTGGCCTTTATTTATCTGTCAACCTAGTTAAACATTAACTGATACATCTGTCAGTGTTTATTGGGCTTTATCAATAGCAATAGATTATTTTTCTTGTAGTTTATCAAAGAATTGTGTCACAAAAGAAAAGCATTTTGATAGTTAAGAACCATTTCTTTATGTAAATGAAGCTGGACACATTGTGATTTGGATAATTGGGTTGTGGGTGTGTGTCAGGTGCTAAAACTCACTCTTTGAAATATCATCCTTTGAATTTTCATAGTCCTCTTTGAAACGTCTTAGTCAGTGTTTGCTTTTCAAAATAATTCTCAGAGCAGCATGAGAAAACTGAGTTCCTAGTGGGTAAAATTAAGGATGCAAAGGACACACCATGCCCAGGACCAGCCTGGGCGCTTGTCCACAGAAATCAGTGCAGCAGGCACTTTGGGGGCTGGAGGGAGGCTGGCCTTTTCTCAGTAAGTGGTAGCTCTGCATGTGTAAATTTCCTCTTAAAACCTTCCTTTTAAGGTCCTAACATAGAGGAGTGTTCAGCTGGAAGTGTGGCTCAGTGGTAGAGCATGTCCTTAGCATGCATGAGGCCCTGGGTTGGAGCCTTGGTACTGCAAAATATAAGAAAACACAGTATTATGTATTTTTAAGGGATGGTTTCACAAGATCACTGAACATAATCTGTGAATGAGCTGAGCAAATGGGGACTGGGTCTTGTGACAGTAATGACCTTGTGAAGCCCTTCATGCCTAGCAGGTGTTTTGCAGGAATTTTTACTTATTGTCCACAACCTCCCTGAAAAGATACATGCTATGGTTCATCCCATGATGTGAGCTGAGGACCAGAGCCTAGAGAGCTTGCTTGCTTGAGCCCCATAGCAGGGATGGGGTGGAGTCAGGGATTGAACCCACAGCTATTGACTTTCATCATTGTTAATCTTAAAAACACCCAGACAATGATATCACCAGAGGCTGTGATAGGTGTGTTTCTGTCAGCCAGTGTCCTTTGACCTGGTTTGTCAATGATTATCTTGTGATTTGGAGAGATAAGGAAAGTATGCTTATCCAATGATCTGGTGACACAGAAGCAGGCAGGGTGGCAATCGGAGATAACAACCCTCAGCATTTCCTCTGTATGAGGCACTGTATACATGTTCACTCATGCTCACCAAGACCTTAAGAGATAGCTTCATCAATTTCTAATATAAGAAACTGAGGCAGAGAGCAGGATTAGGCATTCTGTGCCCAGGGCCCCATCTGTATTCAGTGATGATACCATTGAGTTCATGGAACAGTCTTGTTGGGCATGAGGGGTGTATCAGCAAGATGCTATAGTGATCGTTTGATGCCTTGCATCTCTCTGTACCCAGCACTCACCACCGGAGTGCGTGTACCATAGTTTGATAGTGATACTCAAGAGGAAGCCAGGGTGAGCTCATTGTGGGTCAAGACCATCCCAGGTGCTTTTAGGGAATAGTCACAAATGTGTTTCCAGGACATGAGAAGGAAGTAGCCAAGAAAATAGCTATAGAAAGAAGAAAAGGCCTACATTATATCCACTTTCTGGGCTAAAGCCACCTTCTGAGTTAAACATTAACCCAGGACCAGAATATCCTGGTGTAAATACAATGGGAAAAAGTAACTAGTATCCCAGCTTATATACCATAAGTGTAGGCATGCACCCAGTGGTCTTCAGCAACCCTTAGCTGGCACCAGCCCTAATCACCATGTCATTGACAATGTAGTTTTGATAACCATCACTCAGTGGTTCACCACCACCCAATAGAGGGGCAGAGCCAAGCCTGTCATTGGCAGGAGCAAAATCTCAGACCAACTTTTGTCAGGTAGTTCCTTTAGAAATAGCTTGCCAACTTAAAGTGTTCCAGATCCTTCTTGCCTCGAACAGAGAATTGGACAAGACAAGCCAAAAATTTATTTGAAAACTGAGGGGTGAAGAGGTAAAGGAAGAGCTAGCTCTGTAGAGCAAACTTGGGCTGAGCAAAGAGGAAAGGATAAAAGCAAAAATAAAAGTACATTCTGCCTAGAAGATGCAGAGTAGACTACTGTGAGGAGTCACGATAGTGGGCTTCTTGTAGCGTCTGTGTCCTTAAATGTCCACATCTCATGGGAGCCCACAAGAAGTTCCACATTCAGGGTCCTGGAAATTATTGGCGCTGTCCTAGGATCTTGTAATTGACAGGTCCTGCTTATTTTCCCACCCAGCTTTGCCATACCTTATCTCCTATATCACAACCCCTCAATCCCACCCCAAACTAATTCTTAAAACCCTCAACTTCAAGCCTCTTTGGGGCCATGAGCTCTTCTCACTGGCCCACTCACTCTGCAGTGTACTTTCATTTGCAAAAAAACCGCTTTGTTCTTGTTACTCCTTTTAGGTGTCCTGCTCAATTCTTTGTTCAGGACATCAAGAACCTGGACAAGATCTCTGATCCAGTAACAGGTGGACTCGGGTCAAGTCTTGTGTTTAGTTCCTAACATCACACACAATTGAGGTGGTCACAAATTCACTCTGGTTTTCTAGAGGGCGAGTTTCTCAATGACACCATGGACAAAGCATCTTTTTCAATTGTAAAGGAATTCAGTAGTCCATGATCATTGCAGACACCCAGTCTGATCAGATGTGGTCTATATCAAACTACCTTATAATTTGTGAGGTCTCATACAGAAGTGCTGATGGCATTTTATTATTTATTTTATTTTATTTTATTTTATTTTATGTTTTGGTACCGGGGATCAAACTCAGGTCCTTGCGCTTGCAAGGCAGGCGGCGAAACCACTGAGCTAAATCCCCGGCCCTGTTTCCTATTTTAGAAGAGACCCACTGGGTTGAGGTAGATTTCATATTCATGGCCAGTTAGAAGGCATGTCCAAAACCTGGGCTGTTCATTTTAAAAAAGAGAAGTCCTAGGAAACGTGGCTAGTCAGTGGAACTGCAGCTTGAATCTGGAATTTCAGAAACTGCAATGGGGCAGGAGGAAGCTACAAAACTACCCCTTCCCTCCTGCTCTGCCACAAGTCCAGAGCCACAACAGATGAGGATTAAAATTAGTCTTGAGGCTTTCCTCTAGGATGCTAATGCAGAAAGCAGCTGTCTTGGGATAGGGCTGCTGCTATGGGAATTCAGAGGAGACGGAGCTAGAGAACAGCTTGGTGAAATAGTGCACCTGTGTCTTGGTGGGTCTGAACGACAGCCTTACTCACAGGTGCAAGTGCAGGTGGGCTGGGCCCAGAGGCAGAGAATGCAGCCACCTGCCTGAGAGCTGGCTAGCTACCATGACCCTTGCAATCCCACTGTTTAAGGGGTATCAGTTTCTTTAATACAGTTTTTTAAAGTTACTCTGCCTGAATGCCATATTTATAGCATAGATTTGGAGGGTTGGGACGATGGATTTCCATGGAAAAAACCCATTTGCTTATCTTCCTGCTGGGTTTCCCATGTCTGTCCTACTGTCTCCCACATGGGAGAGGAGTGGTGGAGGGCAGCCCCAAAGTCAGCTTGGCCAGGTGAGAGAGGGGTCAGTTAACTGTCTAGGTCTTGGTTCCTTTCTGACATGGTGCTTCCACCATGCCTCAGTAGCTTGGTCCCTAAAGCATTTCAAAGGCTGATGTGTCCTGTGTTTTCTGAATGCAGTCTCATGAACCAACTCACAGTGTGTTCCGGAACCTTCCAAGAGAAGCAGTAAAGTCATCGTGTCATCAAGTCGTAGCTTGGGACTACATAATTTTAGTGATGATGTCCACAGGGAAAAGTTTCAGAGAATTTGAAAATTGGTGAGTGCACTCTCCTGACCTTTTCAGAAAGTCTTAGTCACTTTCAGCCTCTGCACCAGGCTGAATGAAGCTTTTGTACTGCTCACAGAAAGTTAAGTATTTGCCAAGTGAGGTAAGTTCCAGCCCCTAAGAGCTTCTCTTGCATTGAGTCACATTTCTTTTGAGTTGCTGATTAACACTTTTCTGAAATACACTTTTTATGAAGCCTGTGACGTGCTTAAGAATGGCCATAATTTGAGTACTTTAGAAATATAAGTACAAGATACTTGTGACGTGCCACAGAAACAGGAAATAGCAGCATTTGACTTGGCAGAAAGTAATCCTAATTACTTTCTTAATACCAATCGGTGGTTCCAGTAGTTGTTTGTTCAACACCAATACAGGCGTATGGAGACCACTAGAAAGTTATTTTCTTTTCCTCTGGTCTGTGTGGGACTGTGGGGTGTGTGATGTGATGGGTAGTCCATCCTCCTGAAAAGACCCACAGAGTGCTTATCCCGGCCTGGTTCTCCTGAGCTCAGTTAGGTGTGTGATCTTCCAGGGAACCTGCCATTGGCCCAGGCTCAGGAAGGATTGGGAAACTCAAAACCCCAAGCCCACGCAGTTAGCATGACTTGCAGTTGTGCCCATATAGGCTTCATGTGTGTTAAGACATGTTTGTATGTGTAGATATAAAGATGTACATTGAATTTCCTAAACAACAACAAAACTCAATGGGGCTTACATTTTAAATTATAACCAGTTTCTTCCAGAGATAAGTTAATCTTTGAAAGTAGGGTTAAGGTACCAGGAAATAGAGCCAGGTCTCAGCGCTGGCCCGCCCCACTTCTCTTGTTCTGTGACCTTCAGCAGATGTTGAGTGAAGGCCATGTGTGTAGAACACACCTCACCAACCAGAAATGGATCCTAGGGCTTTGGGCCCCTGGACCAGGAATCCTTAATATATGCTCTTGGGCTCCATTTCATAACTTCAGAACATCGTTCTAGGTTGGCAGCCTTGGTGTTGGGATTGAGGAGAAGCCACCTTGGTGGGGTTTTTTTCTTCCTGTTTCTTTCTCTCTCTCTCTCTCTCACTCTCTCTCATTTTCCTTTCTTAGAACTAATTCATGTAATATAAGTCTCTCAAAGCATACAATTCAGTGTGTTTTTAGTATTCTGAGAATTGTAAACCATGCCCATAATTGTTTCATTAGCAGTCGTTCCTGATTGCCATGCCAACAACTATTAATCTATGAATTTGCCTGTTTTCATTTTGTACAAATGAAGTTATGCAATATGTAGCCCTTTGTGTGTCAGATTTTTAAACTGAACATACTATTTTCAAGTTTATCTGTGGTGTACCATATATCAATACTTCTTTTTTATTGCTGAAAATATTTTATTGCTTTTACAAATCACATTCACTCACCAACTGATAAACATTTGAGTTGTTTGCACTAACTGGCTGTTATAAATAATGCCATGAATGTGTGTAAGTACAAGTATGGATATGTTATCATTTCTTTTGGGGATGTTTAAAAATGGAATTACTGGAACATATGACAACTTTATGTTTAACTTTTTGAGGAAACTAGCCATCTGCACCATTTCACAATCCTATCAGCAGTGTTTGAGCGTTTCAGTGTCTTCCTGTCTTTGTCAACACTTGGTACTGACCTACATTTTCAGTGTAGCTATCCTAGTGAGGGTGAGGTGATATAGTGTGCTTTTCCTTTGCCGTTCGTTCCCTAATGACTGACGATACAGAACAGATGTTTATATGCATGTAGGCCACTTGCACATCCTCTTTGGGTAAGTATCTGTTCAAGTTCTTTGCTTATTTTTAATTGGATTGTCATTTTATTACTGTTTAATATTCATAAGGTAGTCCAGATATAAGTCCCTTATCAGTCATAGAATTTACAAACCTTTTTCTCACACTGTAGGTTTCCTTTCATGTTCTTGACAAGTCCCTTGAAGTGTGAAGGGTTTTAAATTTGGTGAAATCCAGTTTTTATATTGTTTCCTTTGATGTTTATACTTTGACATCACATTTATGAAACCACTGCCAAATTCAAGGTGATGAAGATTTATATTTTTGTATAAAAGTTTTATAACTTTAGCTTTTATATTTAGTTTTCTTTTTTATCACTTTCAGGTTAATTTTGTGTGTAGGTCCACATGCATTCTTGTGCATGTTGGTATCTAGGTGTCCCAGGACCCTGTGTTGAAAAGAGTGTTTATTCCTCACTGAATTATCTTGCCACCCTTGTCAAAAATCAAATTAACCATAAACCTATAGGTTTATTTCCAACTTTGCAATTCTACTCCAGTAACTTTTACACCGGACCTCATGCCAGCACCAGCCTGTCTTAATTACTATAGCTTTGTATTAAGTTTTAAAATTAGGAAATGCAAATCTTTTAACTTTTTCAAGGTTTTTTTTTCCCATTCTGGTTCTCTTGCATTTTCATATGAGTTGTAGAATCAGCTTGTCAATATCTGCTCCTCTGCAAAAGGCAAGGAAGGTTTTCTAGGACTTTGAAAGGCATTGGTTAAATCTGTAGATCAATTTGGGGAGTATTACCTTGTTATGGCTTGTACCTAAATGTCCCCCAAAGCCTCATGCAGTCGTAGGTCAGAGGTGGCTGGACCTAGAGTGTGTAATGCTGAGATTATGATGGTGGGATTGATTCACAGTACAATGCTAGGATTAAAGGTGCCCCACCCTGAGTGTGAGTGCTAAAGGCACGTAGAGTGGGTAGAATATAAGGGACAGAAAGAGGGCTGCTGTTATCACTTGCTGCTTGCTGATTGTTACTTCACTGCTAGCTGCCTTCTGCTTGCCCTGCTTTGCCATGGACTGTTTCTCCTCTCTGGTGCCCCCCTTCCATGCCACCCTGCCCTGGAGCCAGCTCTATGGAACGAAACCTCTACAAACTGAGCCAAAATAAACCTTTGCTCCTTTAAGTTTGGATCCTGGTTATTTTGTCTCAGCAACAAAAAAAATTTAACTAAGACATATCCTTTTAACAATATTATTTTCTAACTGATGAGTGTGGGATATTTTTTTCTGTTTAGTTCTTTAATTTCTTTCACTTGTGCTTTGTAGTTTCCCATGTATGTCTTCAACTTATTTCATTAGATATTTTTTCTATTTTTTTTTTTTTTTGAGACAGGATATTTATATATTTCCGGCCGGCCTTGAACTCTCGGTGTAGTCCAGGCTAGTCTCAAACTCATGCCAATCCTCCTGTCTCGGCCTCCCAAGTGCTGGGATTGCAGGCATAAGCCATCACACCAACCTTATTCTTTTTTGATCGTAGTGTAAAGAGAATAGTTTTCTTAATTTTATTTTTGGATTGTGTCATTGTTAGTTCATAAACTTACATTTGATTTTTATGTCTTGATATCTAGTAGAACTAGAATGCCTTTACTCTGAACAAATGTGTTTTAATTGGGTTTTTTTGTTTTGGTTTTGTTTTTGGTACCGGAGATCAAACTCGGGTCCTTTCACTTGTGAGGCAGGCGGCGGAACCACTGAGCTAAATCCCCAGCCCTTAATTATTTTTTTTAAGTAGGTTCCTTAGGATTTTCTATAAACAGTATCATATCATCTGCAAAGTGGTAATTTTACTTCTTCCTTTCCAATTTGGATGTCTTTTTCTTGAGTTGTTTTCCTGGCAAAAGCCCTCAGGACATGCGCAAGCGCAAGGACTCAAGTTTGATCCCGGTACCAAAAATAAATAAATAAAAAGCCCTCAGGACAATGTTGAATAAAAGTAGCAAGACTGGACATCTCATTGTATTCCCGATTTTAAAGGAAAAGCTGTACGTCTCTCATGATCATGAATGATGTTAGCTGTGGATTTTTTTGTAAATACTCTATCAGGTTAAGGAAGTCCTCTTCCTAGTTTATTTTTTTTTTAAATAATGAATGTTACATTTTGCAAAAATGCATTTTCTGCCTCTATTGAGATAATCATGATACTTGTTTTATATGGTACTTGTAATATAGTTATTACACTGATTGATTTTAAGATATTAAAACAACTCCAACTTGCATTTCTGGGATAAATCTCTTGATCCTGGTGTGTACCCTTTTGTTATATTGGATGTGTCTTGCTACCATTTTGTTCAGGATTTTGGGATCTGTGCTTATAGGGAATTTTAGTCTGTAGTTTTCTTGTGATGTCTTTGACCGAATAGGGTTGGTAATGCTGGCCTCTTAGAGTGATTTAGGAAGTGTTCCCTTCTCTATTTCTAGAATCATTTGGATAGGATCATGCTAATTATACTTTAAGCACTTGGATGAAAAAGTCATCTGGGAAACCATCTGGACCTGTTCTTGTCTTCATTGGAAATGCTTTGATTACTAACTCAGCTTCTCATTACAGCTCTGTGCAGATTTTCTATTCCTTTTTGAGTTGGCTTCACTAGTTCATGTACTTTTTAGGAATTTTCCTATTGCATCTAAGTCAGTTATGATGAACCTTTTAGAGACCAAGTGCCCAAACTGCAACCCAAAACATATTTATTTATTGCAAAGTGCCAACACTGCAAATAAAGCTCAGTGCTCAGCTGCTGGGGCAATATGGCTTGCATGCCGACAGAGAGGGCTCTTCATGTCTGCTGCAGCACGTGTGCCATAGGTTCACCACCAGTGATCTAGGTTATCTAAATTATTTACATATGATTATTCATAGTTTGCTTTTTATTTTTTAGACAAACCCTTTTGTTCTTGATGTTAATATTTCAGTCGTTTTTCTCTCAATTGGTCTAGCTTGGTTTATAAATTTTATAATCTTTTTAAAAAACTAACTTCATTTCATTGGTTTTTCTTATACTTTATTTATTTCCATTATAATCTTTATTATAGACTTAATTTGCATAGGGGTAATTTGCTCTTATCTTTAAAATTTCATAACATGGAGTATAAAGTTACTGATGTATAATCTTTCTTCCTTTTAATGTAGTCATCTACAGCTATTCATTTTCCTCTAAGTACTGCGTTAGCAGCATCCCATACATTTTGGTATGTTATTTTGTAGAAAAGAATTGACATAGCAAGCCTGAGCTGCTGTCCTTGGGAAGGACTATAAGGTTGGCTCTTGGCTGGCATTGGGGAAGTTGGTTTTGGGAGATTCCCATTATGCTAAACTTCTGCTTTCCTTTTAGGAATATGGACTTTGGGTATTTGCCTGGCAGAGCACACCACTTGGCAAGCCCCCAGGAAAAACCCATAGGCTCTCTGTTTCTAATGAGGTGTTGGCAACAACTCACTCATATTCTTCTAATTCATCACTTGAGGAATGAAGCATCCTGTGTTACCCTATTAGAAGAAGATTCTTGGCGGCAGCTGGTTTCCCTTGATCTTCGCTCTGCCCTGTTCCCCTTTGCTGCTTGTGCTTGGCATCCTTCTGCTATGATAAATCAGAACTGTGAGTATGATCATGTGCTGAGGGCTGTGAGTCCTTCTAGAGACCAACTAGTTGTCCAACACTTGGGGCTCTTGTTCATCTCAAAGTATCTTTTAATTTCCCTTGTGACTTTTTCTTCAACTCTTTGTGGATTTTGGGGTGTTTTTTTTTAAGGATTGTGGTTTTTAATCACATACTTGTGAATTCCCACATTTACTTTTTTATTGATTCCAATTTTAATTCCATTGCCTTTGGTGAAGATACCTAGAGTGAATTCAGTCTTTTTAATTTTATTAAGACTTGTTTTATGGCCTAATCTATGGTCTCTCCTGGAGAAGATTCTGGAAGGAATTGTGTATTCTGCTGTTGTTGGATGGAGTGTTCAGTAGATGTCTGTTAGGTCTAGTCAGTTTATAATGATGTTTTGTTCTTTTATTTCCTTTTTGGTCTTCTATCTAGGTGTTCAATCCACTTTTGAAAGTGAAGTATTAAAGTCTGCAACTGTTATTGTATGATTTATTATTCAAAATTAATCGTTAATTATCTATTATTTCTCCTTTTAATTCTGTCAGGCTTTGCTTCATATATTTTGGGGCTTTGCTCTTAGCTGCATATATGTTTATAATTGTTATGGCTCCTTGGTAGATTAACCCTTTTGTCATTATAGAACATACTTCTTTGTATCTGGTAACTATTGCACTTGATCTTAGCCAAAAGGCTGAGAAGCGATCATTATCTGGTAACTATTTTACCTTAAACTTTATTTTTTCTTATATTAGTAAATCCGTACATTCTCTCTTCTAGTTACACTTTGCAAAGTACTTTTCTCCATGTCATTTCTTTTAAGCTGGTTGTGACTGTGACCTCTAAAGCGTATCTCCTATAGATACTATAACATTGGTCATGTGGTTTTTATTCATTATACCCATTCTGCCTTTGGATTTGGATGTTTAATCATTCACATTTAATGCAATCATTGCTAGGATAGGATTCATATCTACTATTTTACTGCGCATTTTCTTTATGTCATGTTCATTTTTGCTCTCTTTCCTATTACTGCCTTCTTTGTGTTTAGTAGGTATTTTCTGGTGTACCATTTGAATTTTTTGTCATGTCTTTTGGTGTACATTTTTTACTTGATTTCATGACTTATAAAATCCATTTTGGATTAATGCCAGTTTACTTCAACAGAATACATTTTTGCTCCTGTGTGGCTTTGTACCTTTTCCCCTCTTCTATGCTGTTATCATCATATAAATTATATCTTTATGCATCATAGGGCCATCAGAGCAGCTTTATACTTATTACTTTATGAAGAAAAAGAAGTTACAAATTAAATATATACTCACCTTGTCTTTTATGTATTAGTTACCTTTCTCAGTGCTTTTTATTCTTTGATGTGAATGTGAGTTACTCTCTAGTGTCTTTACATTTTAACCTAAAGGACTCCCTTTAGTATTTCTTGTAGGCAGGTCCCCTAAAGACAAATTCTCAGTTTTTGTGTCTTAGAATGTCTGAATTTTCCCTTCATTTTTGAGGGATAATTGTCTAGATAGAGGATGCTTAGTTGACAACCTGTTTCCACTAGCAGTTTATATATGTCATCCCACAGCCTTTTGTCCTGAGTAGTTTCTTATGAAAAACTGGCTGCCACTCTTACTGAGAGTCCCTTGCAGATAATCTTGCTGCTTACAACAGATTCTCTGTCTTTTGACAATTTGTAACATGTCTCAACATGACTGTCTTTGAGTTGTCCTATTTCATTGATCTTCTTAAGTCTGTCAGTTCATGTCTTTTGTCCTGTTTTGGCTGCTATCTTTTCAAATAGCTTTTCTACCACTTCTCTCCTCTCCCTCCCAGACCCCCATTATGTGCTTGTTACTTAATATCCTACAGGTCACTGAGACTCTTCATTTTTCTTTGTTCTTTTTCTGCTCTTCAGGTTTGATCAATTTCTAATGATAAGTCTTCAACTTTACTTATTCTTTCCTTTGCCATATTCAATCTGCTTTTGAGACCATCTACTTATAATTTTTCATTGCAGTTACTGTGTTTTCAGTTTTAGAATTATTCTTTGGTTCTTTTTTATTTTTTCTCAAATTTTTCTATATTGATATTTCTTTAGTCAGGTATCATTGTCATACTTTTATTCATTGGACATATTTTGAACAGTTAAATATTTTCTGATAGTTTCAACAACTGGACATTGTCAGGAGTAGTTTCAATTGTGTTTCCTTTTTTTATTTGTTTGTTTATTTGCCTATCTGGTAATGTTTTGTTAAATAATAGACTTTTAAAATAATAAAATGTAGCAATTCTGGAAATTAGACCTTTTCCCTTCAACCCAGGTTTATGGTTGCTGTTTGTTCTTGCTATTTGCTTATTTATTTAGTTTCCTAATGTTTTTATTAAGTTTATTGATACATTTTAGGTATACAATATAATGACATTTATCATTGGAAATTTGCACCTTTACGTAATCTATGTTGGTTCTTATTTTTTTCTCATTCCCCTGCCCTCCCTTCGACCCCTCCACCCCTTCCTATTTACAAAGACTTTGTTTCCATTCTTTCATTTTCTCGTATTAATTCCATTCCCTCCTTTTCTCTAATTCTGTATTCTTTGTTGAGTATGGCCACTAACATCTCTGTTTGTTTAACATGGTGGTCAGCTCATGATTGGACTGTGATTTCCTTGGGGCTGTGCACATATTGAGGCATGCTGTCAAGGGTTTGTCAGGCAGTTGACAAGCTACCTTAGTCTTTGCTTGCTCCTGTGCAGAGCCTTAAAGTCAGCCAGAGGTAAAAGCTGGAGACTCTGTAGGTCTTTCCTGCATAGTAGTGCCTTGCACATGTTGTGGCTTCTGGATTCCTGGCACACTGATGCACTTAAACTTTCTGCCCCCAGAAACTCAAGGAGCAGATCTCTTTGTAAGCTCCCTCATCTCTGGCATTCTGTTAGAGCACTAAAAAATAGATGACGACATGTGATCACAGTGGTTGTGAGAGTGTTTGTCTCCAATGTAAATGTGACCACTGGGAAGGGGCAGTGGAACAAGACAAGTTAAAATACCACAGTGCTTTGTGTTCTTATTGCAATTCCACCCTTTTCTTGAATAAATGCTTCTTAGATCCTTACAAGTTCTGGGCTGATTTCCAAGGTTCTGAAAAGGTTTTGATAGGGTTTTGTTTTGGGCAATTTTGCTAGTGTTCTCATTGCTTATACAGAGCAGCAAATTTTGGGAAGTTTTCCCTGTGCTGTGCACACCGACATCCCTTCCTACCCCACCCTGATTCCAGTGCAACTATGTACATGTCCTGCTGCTGTTGATAAATGCAGTGTGCAAGCTGGCATGCTGACTTCTGGCAGATCACAGCTGCATTCCTTGAATTATTACTATTACAGCTTAAAATGCTCCATATGCCTTATTTCCCATGTGAAAAGTTTAGTTGCAATCAAAGCATAGGAGTTACTGTGTATTGTCTTATAACTGTCTGCTCTGAGGATAGGCTTAGGAGCCAGAAGTAGGCTGCTCTTGTCAGGCTCTTTCACTCTGTCACGAGGTTAGACAGTCTGAGGAGTTGTGCTCATTCAGCCCACCATGGCTATACAACTGTAAACCAAAGCAAATCAGGCTGTAAATACACCATTCAAGTTCAAAGGCTAATTATTGCCATTCCAGCATTTATTAGTATTTCGTGTTTTAGAAAAGCATTTTTTCTGCCAGGCTATTAAACTCAGGCTCTACTGCTGCACATTTACACGATCATGACACTGCTTATTAATTTGAACTTAACATACTTGGACAGGATTTCAAATACAATAAAATTTGCTGCTGATGGAATCCAAAAGACCTTTTCTCAGAAAAAAAAAGGTGAAAATTAGATGAAAGTTGATGATTTGTTATTTCTAATATGTCTTAGGGAATATTCTAGTTGGCTACTGGAATGTCCAGGTGGGCCTTGGCTAGGTTTGAGAATTTGCAGGTTTGAGTGTGACTGAAAACAAGCCCCCTCCATTCTCGCACTCCAGAGGTAGAGGACTGCAGTGAGTCATCATACTTCCTGCTGCCTCTCAGGACTTCATAAACACAGTGCCCATTGTTACTAAGGCTAATTACCAGTCTCTCCAGGAGAGCAAGAGTTGGTGTTGATCTTACAAAAACAGTTTATGCTACACAAGCTCCCTATTCATGTAATAATTACAGCATATTTGTCTTAAGTGTTTCGCAAGTGTTCTCTTTGAATAACACTGGTGAGATTAAGTAAATTTCTCACTAGCATTATTGCTCAAGAACATCAAACACCGTGGATTGAGATTTCATGTATTCTGTGCATGTCTTCAGCTTCCAGCATCTTCCACCTTTTGCTTTTCTTACATATAAAATAATCTTATTGTGAGGTGATGTCTATTGTTTCTAACACAAATGCCAGGAACTACTTAAGCAAAATATTTGATTTCAGTGCTAAAGGATAGTCTTTATATCTTTATAATGTTGAGTAAGACATCAGAACCAGCCACAGCAGTGCTAGAAACCAGGGACTGTAAAGAATCTTCCTCCTGGAACTCTGAAGGAACTGAAATTTCTGTTTCTCCCGATCATCCAACCTAATGATTGGCAATAAATAGGCTGGTGTTGGCAAGAAGCGGGCATCACATGGCTCTAGTTCTGCTTTGGAAAAGGTCAGTGGGAAGCACAAACCCTGGTCTGCCTTAAGCGGCTGTGTGCTCTGATCCCACGACACGTGCTTCAGGACGCATTACGCAATGCTGGGCCCTGATTAATGCCTGCTTGCACAAGAAGTTTCTCATTACCCTGCTGCAAGCATCCTGGAAATGATTAACACTGTGACATAACTCTGCTCACACAAAGATGGAAGAGCCAAGCACTGCCTCAGAATAAAGTGCTTCAGAAATAACTAAGTGTGTTTTTGGCTTCTTAACATGTACATGATTAAGAACTGTTGTGAAGCAACTCGTTGAAATAGAAAAGCCTATTTGGGATTATGTTTTTAAGAGTGGGATTTTCCTATAAGATTGATCATGCAAAAGCACTTCTGTGTATTGATTTTAACTTTTGTATATTCTAGTTTGCTGTTCAAAGTATCAGGTTTGGTTTTCAGTGCCCCTTCTGATATGTCTGTCATATTCACACACAATGAAACGTTACATGGTGACTGAGTATATATAAGTAAAACAGTAAATGAAAATACTGCATTTGGATAGATGTTTGACTTACCGGTGCAGTGCTATCTTATATGCTGAATCCTTTAGGACTCTGCTGTGAATGGCAGATACTCAGAATAGTTCAAGAAGAAGGAAATTCACTGACTCTCAGCCCCAAACACGAAAGGACTGGGAGGAGCCTCCTTGGGGACAGTGGAATGAGGGTTTCTGAGCTGTAAGGACCCCTGCATTTCCCATCATGTGCAGCTTAATGTGTGGCTTTGTTCTCTAGGTCTGTCCCTGAAGAGTGAGTGGCTCTACCCAGTGGTAGATCCCAGCCCTATACCTCACCACCAGGAAGAAGGGGAACACTCTTTACTCAGTTCCAGCTCAGAAGACCTTCCAGGAGAGACTGCTGATGGACCTAGTGAAGATCATAGGTCCCCCTGTGGCTAGGGAGATGGGCACTACGGAGAAGGGATGCTGCTATTCTAGCCTAAACATCACAACCACCACCAGGGCCAACCCTTCACCCAGTCTACCATCCTTTCCCCAAGATGCCCCCACTTGCTTTAAGGTGTTTCCTGCACTGCAGCACCCTGCTCAGTAAGCACCACCCCAGAGCTCTGTCCAGCAGGTATGCCCAGCTCTGAGTCCAGATCACAGGTCAGGTGTGGCGCCAAAGAACTACATAACCATGGCCTCCATGTCACTGAGTTGCCTCTGCCCACTGAGGGAGGGAGAGAACCTGCCAACATAGGACATACACACTGGATGCATCCCACCTGTCCTCCACACAATAGGGGGGGTTTGCTTGCCAGGCTAGCAAGGCTCAGAGATCCGTCTGTTTGTGGATCTATTTCCCTGAGAGTGGATTGAGCCCCTTAGACCATCTCCATGTGGCGGTTCCTCCTGATAACGTCTTCCTGAAAGGATATTGAAGGGCGTTTCTTGGCTGGGGTCTCTACCATCTCATTGTTCATATACCACCTCATTTTTGTTCATGCAGTTTTAGAGGGTCTTGGGGGTATTGTGGGGGAGGAAAGACCCTTAAAGTTTTCCTTCAGCTTTCCATAAGTGTAAGGCAGGGAGTGCATTATTTAACATCTAATTGACATTGACTCTAGACTGGGTGGATTCTGTTGCCTTCTGGGAGGAGAGGACTTGGAGGAGCTTGAAGGAGCTGCAGGTTCCCAACCAGCAGGGATGCAGACCAGCCAAGAGAGGTGAGAGCTCCATGCACTGTCAGGAAATTGGTCTACCATGGAGATGAGGGCACTGGGAAGGTGCCGATGCCCATGTCCAAGATCTTCTGGTTCAAGGAACACAGACCTGGCTCAAACAAAACTCTGAGGAAAGGGAGTCCACGGACCAGGTTCTCAAATGTTCCCTGGATTCTATGTTCTCCTGTCTCTCCTGCTCTGCCATCCAGCTGAGAGAAGGGTGCCCTTGCCTCCCTGGAAATACCTGGAATGGACAAAGGCCCTGAGCTGGGGTGACGTTCTGTCATGGGCAGCCCTCACTGGAACCCCTGACTGGGTGCCCACCACACTTAGCTTCTAATGCCAGCAGCTAGCCATGCAAGGATGTTGACTTATCCATGCTCCTGTATCTCTAGGTTCTGAATGCATTCCTTTTTCCCTTCTGCACTCATAGCATGACCAGAACCCCAGGATGTGACTTGTGGACCCCAGGAAACCACTCAGCTCTTGCCTTTTATTATCCTTGTTGCCACCAACAGAGTAAATTTGTTTGGCACAGATACACTACCATTTTCCCAATGCCATGAGAACTGTTGAATTTCACAAAGTACCATTCACTCTAAGTCATCATTTAAGCCATACTGGTTATGTATCACTCTGTGTGCTTTCTCAGGAGATGATGAATGTCATATTGGACTGCTCAAAACTTTCAGAAAAATGGGAGCCCCTTCTTTCTGATTCTCATGGAGCTGTCCAGTCATTTTCTGCTGCAAGATGACCAGGCCACACAAGGGAACTTTTCCTAAATAGCATAGCCTGTTTCCTAAATAAAAGTTCTAAAGAAGAGGACACATGGTGGTTTTCTTTCTTCTGAACAATTTACATGACACAGAAGCTGTGTAAGATCAGGTCACCTGCAGTGGGGCCACATGGAAGAAGATGAAGGATAAAAGATGCAAGAAATGAGAATTTACTCATAATCATCCTTCCCAAGCCCTTAGCTAAGATTCTTCCTTCCTAAGAGCAGACTTTAGAAACAATGACCTTGTTTCTTGGAGCTTCTGATAGCTCCATGTGTTGGCCATTGTAGGCAGATCTGTGAAGGGCTGGACATGATGACATGTGACATTCAGGTGACAGCCTGTCTGAGAGGCTTCCTTTTGCCTCCTCCAGGAAGCTTTGTGCATTCTCAGCTTCAGTGCTAGGGTTAGCCTTGGGGAACCCTGGGCTTCCTGTGCCGGGCTCCATTGAAAGCCAGAAAGGTGGTTAAACATCGACTTTTGAGCCATCCTGGGGAAACTGAGTTCCCACCCCCAGCACCCGGCACGGGCACAGAGCAAAGGCAGCCATTCTGTTCCTCAGCAGTCCCCCACTGCCTACGTGCAGGAGCCCCGACAAAGTGCAGAGCTACTTCCTGGAAAGGACGCAAATAAGAAGCCGCTGGCTGTACTCCAGTTTCAGATGAGCTCTGCTGTGGGTTACAAAATCCTGTGTCATAATTTCACTCTGGATGGTTTCTGCTGCTTGTTTCCCTAAGGAGGATTTTAGTGTGTGTGTGTGTGTGTGTGTGTGTGTGTGTGTGCGCATATGTGTGTGTGTGTGATTTCTTTTTGGTAATTGGTAATTGTTTTAGAAAACACAGGAGCCCAAAATAATGAGAAGCTCCAGCTCTTCTTTGCTGTGTCCTTGGGTCCCATGCCCTTGGCACACAGGGGTTATGCTGAGAATCAGTCAGGGCTACCTAGCAGTGACTGTGCTCCCAGAAGCCCCTGCCAAGCCTCTGCCAGCTGAGGGGCTCTACACTGGGATGGGTTTATGAACTGCATTGTAAAACCTTAAATGCCTGTCACAGCAATTTAATCTATAATGTTCCTGGCAGAATTTTTTGACCTATAAGAGAAAAGTGGTATTTAAGATCCATGTTATTCAAGAGGGTAGAGGAAGCTGATGGTGGAGACAAAATATCATGGAGCTGTACCCAGGAGGGTCAGGCCTGGGGAGACTGGGACCTCCTGCTGCCCCTCACCCTGTCCCCACCTGCAGGGCTACCGCCCTCAGAGGGACTGTGTGTGAGTCCAACCTACTTGCTAATGTCACTCCAAGTGCTGCCAGTCAGCCTGGTTACTCATATGTCAGCTTTCCATCCTGAGGTTGTGTTTCAGGCACCAACTGCCTTTCCACAGAAAAGCATGAGTCATGCAGAGGCCCAGCCGCACGGTGGGGGAAGGGCACCCATCCCCGGAAAGAATGGGGGCAGGGGCCTTTTTATAGTTTTCAGAGTAGGCTTTCTTTTCCATAGGTTAATTTTTATCTTAACAACCCAGATAGGGTTGGATGGCCTTTTAATGAGAAATCTATGTAAATATAAATAAGAAATCTATTTAAATACAACTGCTTCTGCTTTTTTAAAAGTCAAGGGCATTTGTATGATTTTGAGTGTATAAATAGCTTATATTAATAGTTGTTTAGTAGGCATTAAAATGACTGGGACTGTTCTGAGTGCATTCCCTGAACACCACGTCTAGAAACAAAGAACACTGCCTTCATTTGGCTTCCTGGGGGCTGCTGCGAAATGAGGGTCAGGTGAGCCCCGGAGACCCACCCAGCGCTCAGACAGACGGAGCTCTGCAACCCTGCTGCTATTCTGGTTTCCTGACTTAGGAAAATGGTCTAAAAATAGACTTGAATGAGCATAACCTATAAAAATAAGTTGTCAGCTTCTTTTTTACTCCTGCTGGGTTGAAAACAAAGCTGTCAGCAATTTCTCCTAGTTGAGAAATCTGTATACTTTCTTATTTTAGAGAAAGCTTCTTCAGGGTACTGTGATTGGGTCCCCTTGCATCTTTTAAATGTCAACAAATCACCATATGCTGTTCTAGAGGTTCATAGACTGCTGAGACCTGCCTGCCTACTGCCAGGGAGCGATGGCTGCCTGCTCTGGGCAGCTACATTTGAGCAGCATCCAGCCCCACATAGCCTGGACCCTGGGCCTTTCACTGGGAGCAGCTGAGAGGACTCAGGAGATGGGGCTTGGAGCAGTGGTGGCAGGGAGGTGGAGAGGGTGCCTTTTTCAGATGGGTGGGGCTTCAGGTGAGCCCAGCATTTTTTGACTTGGGTGCCCACAGCCCAGAGCTCTGGGTTTTGAGGAGCTGTGTGAAGAGCTCAGCCTTCTCATCCAGGTATAGTCAGTGTTCTGTGCCAAGTGTTCAACCAGCCCTGGACCAAGATGATCAAAGAGCAACTGCATCTATACTAAAACTGTGCAGAATTCTTTCTCGTCATTTTTTTCCTGAACAATATAATATAACAGCACTTGCCTAGGATTTACCTTAAATACTGTAAGTAATCTAGAGAGGAAGTACACAGGGGATATGCTAGGCTACATGCAAATAAGGCATTGTTCTGTTGTTTTATATAAAGAGTCCTGGAATCAATTCCCGTAGATACCTAGGAATGACAGAGTTTAGCACAGGCTTTGTAGTAGGAAGTCCCATGTGCAGAGAGCTGTGGTCCCAGCCTTAGGTGTCAGCAGTGTCCCTGTGAAACAACCCTGTGTGGTAAGAGCCTGTGTGGGAGCTGAGCCCTTGTGTCACTCGAGAACAGAAAACCAGATGCGTAGGGAGCACACCTTTCTGAGTGGAGAACAATGCTCAGAGTGGTCCCCAGACTCCGTCTATCCCAAGGTCAAATGCTGGCCATGTCAGCCTGAGCAAGCCCCACTCACTTGGGCTGCCTTCATGTCCCAGATGCAGCACTGGACAGCCCTTCACCACCACCCAGATTGTCTGCCTATCTACCTGGTCTGGGGCTGCTTATCATCTTTCTCCATTCCCTAATTTTTTCACATAACAGAAATATCTCTCATTCTCACTTCCAGCACAGATGCACACACACATATATGCCCACACACAGGGTACTAGGGAAGGATTTCTCCTGGTTTGGGGATAGTGACACCCTAAGAATCCAAAAGAAGAAAAGGAGGCCCAGGGCCTGGAAAGCCCTTCAGAGCCAGCCAGGGCCAGCCAGTGTCTAGAGGAATAGAAGAGGCCCAGTGTCCCAATATCTACCAGCACTGCTCTGTCAAGGCATCCAAGAGACCAGTGGCAGAGGGATCTGCAAAACCTAGATGGAAAGTGTTGATGACACTTACTTTCCAGTCTCGTGGGATACTGCTGTCTTAGTTACTTTTTTTACTGCTGACACAAAATACTCCACACCCAAAGTTAAAGGAGGGAAGGTTTATTATAGCTCACAGTTTGTACAGGTTTCAGTTTATAGTCAGCTGGCTCTAAGACAGGATGGCATGGCAGAGGGGCATCACAGAGAAGAAACAGTTCATGGTGAGCAGAAGGCAGGAGGCAGCAAGCACCAAGCAAGTGACAAAAATGACCTTCTTTCTGTCCTTTATATTCTATCCAGGCTACACGCCCTTAGGGCAGGTAGCACTCACACCCAGGGGGGGCCTTACCATTATCTACACCCAGAACTATGCCAAACCAATCAATGGACCAACTTAGTAATCATACACCCTTGATGCCTGCATCATACAATCGCAGCATCACATACTGTAGATTTGGCCACCTCTGAAAAGCCCCACCTGTGACTACGTGAGGATTTGGAGGACATCTAAGATACAAGTCAAAACAACTGCACCACAGCCCAAAGCTTTCATGTGAGCTGATGAGCTAATTTAACCATTTGTAGAAGGTGCCAAGGGGGAGAGTGCATGTACCACTCAGAACTTGGGGGGGGGTACTGGGGATTGAACTGTGCTTGCAAGGCAGGCACAGTGCCACTGAGCTAAATCCCCAGCCCACCACTCAGAACTTTTGAAAGAGCTGGAGCCCTACCTGCCCCAACTGTGTACCTGTGCACACCACTAACAGGTAGGTATCAGGAGCTATTGCCAGGAAGAGGAGCCCAGGTTCCAGGCACGCTAAGTGTCTCTGTGCTCCCTACCTGCAGTGATGACCTACAGGTACCTCTGACCTGGCACCATAGGCAAAATGCACATCACAGATCAAAGGTTATAAAATATTTCTAGAAAATGTAATTGGATGCCACCAACAGGTGTAGTCCCATATGCATCATCTCCAGAGCAAATGAAATTTTTAAAAGGAGTAAAAAAGACTTTGAAAATGAAATGGAACAGATCACTGATGCTTTGATGGTCTTTGAACCCTAAGAAGAATGACCTCTTGGCATGGTGTGTCAGTCAGGTTTCCATCACTGTGACAAAATAACTGAGATGAACAATTTAAAAGAAGGAAGGGTTTACCGTGGCTGTAGGTTTCCAAAGTTCAGCCCATGGTCAACTGACTCCATTGCTTTAAGCTGTGTTGAGACAGGAACAGAAGGCAGTGGGAGTGTGACATGGAAGAAAGCTACTCACCTGGAGCCTGGGATAGGACATATCCCCAGTGTCAGACTCCCATAACTCACTCCCATCAATGTGGTCCCACCTCCTAAATTCCTTTCACCCCTCTCCCCAATATGGCCATCAGATTGAGCATTCATCCACATGGGTGAGATCAGAGCTCTCAGAATTTAATCACCACTCTGACATTGCTGTCAGGGACCAAGCCTTCAACATTCGAGTCCCTGGGGCACTGAGGCACATTTAAGATTCAAACCCCAACACATGGACAAGGCAGGCTGACCTGCAGACTGCTTCTTGTGGTCCAGGGAGCTCCCTGTCCCAGCTGTCTTTGTTGTGCTGGAGACAGGGAACTGCTGGCTGCTTCCAGGAATGTGATTCCTGAGAGAAGATCTGGCACTGGAGAGAGGCATGAAGGAACAAAGCAGCACACACTGTTAGGGTTTCCATGTGGGAACCTGGGCCTCAGTGTGTGGTGTTAGAGGTGGGTGGGCCTTTAGAGGCGGGCCTAGGAAGAGGCTGTTAGGTCCCCGAGTGCTACCCCCAGAAGGACTAAGTGAAGATCTGGAGTTTGTTCTCTTGAAACTGAGTCATTAGAGAAGAATAAACGAGCTCTTGCTCCTGTTCTGGGTCCTGTCCCTGCCTATGGTTCCTCCTGATGTGCTGGTACCATTTTACCACCTGCCATGTATGGGGGAGCCAGGCAGCATCACCAGAGTGGGCAGTGTACTGTCTCAACTCAGCCTCCACAACCGTGAGCTAAATGAACCTCTTTCCTTCATAGATCCCCGCTCTCAGGAATTTTGTTGTAGAAATGGAAATAGATGAACACAGTGATCTGAGTGCATGGTCACTGTCAGTGTGCAAGCCACCTTACAGACCCATGGGGGCCCATGTCTGTTTCCACCAGTGCCTGATGCACAGAGGAACCTCCTCCTGTTTCAATTCCTGCTATGTAACAATCCATCCCCACATTGGATTCTTAGAACAACAGTGTTTCCTTGCTTTTGATTCTGGGCAGCAGAATTTGGGCAGGGCTCAGCAGAGCAGTTCTGCTGCACTTGGTGTTGGCCGGGTTGCTCTGTGACCACTCTCCCTGCGGTGTCCCAGGGGCCTCCTCTTCAAAGGCCTACTCTGCATGGCCAGGTGTCTTTGCAGCATGGTGGCTGAGATCCAGTCAGGAGAACAGAGATGCTCACAGGCTGGGAAGGTCTGGGCTAGGAGGCCCGGAAGTTCATGTCTGTTGGCCAAAGTGGAGAGGAAGTGGACATCGGGCTTTGTGGGCTTAGGTGGGATATGCATAGACAAGGCCCGGCATGTACCCGGTGTTTAGTAAGCACCCTGCACACAGAAGCTCTGCATTGCTATGAACTTTTTAGTCACTCATGGGGCACCCACCACGTGTTCACCTTGTCCCAGGGAACAGATGTTCACTGCTCAAAGCCTTCCTGAGGGGATGACAGGGCAGAACTGGGCCATGCCAGGATTCGAGGATGGGCAGGGCAGGATGTTAGCAGCCCCCACCCATACCACAATGCTCTGCAAGTAACCCGCATGGCTCTGGGCCCCTGGCTCTTGCGGGTCAGGTCAGCAGTGTGGACTCCTCTTACTGTCCTGGCTCCTCCCATGGCAGGTATCCTGGGGCTTTGCCCATCAGGGATCCACCACATGGTGTTACTGAGCTGGCTGAACCACAGATACCTTATCCCCTCAAGTAGCACAGGGAATTCGGGGCTTGGCTGGATTCATGGCCGATGTCACAGAGCTGTACTGAGTCACATTCTGGGCCATGGGACAGGAAAGGTCACAGCTGCTCCTGACCACCTGGTGCCACCGTTCTCTTCCCTCCTGTCACCTGGATCCCTCTTCTCTTCCAGGCAGGGAAGTTAGTCTGTCCTTCTTTTGCTGCCTTAAGCCTCCATCCCTGCCCTCTATTCCTGAGGCCCCTCCATTTCTCAGGACTACTTGGCACTTCCTGGGAGGCTCTGGCAGCTACTGGTGAAGCCACGAACTGTTGAAGTGCTAGAGCCAGGTGGGGAGGTGGGGGAGCACCTCCAGGGCCACTCATCCCAGCCAGGGCCGACAAAGGAAGGGACAGGAAAGGAACCAGGCAGCGAAGAGAGGGAACTGCCCAAGAACAGTGTCCCAGGGGTGAGAGGCTTGCTCAAGGAGCACCTTGTCCTCGAGTTCCCAGCCCTGCCTGCATGTTACAGGTCCTCGCCTCCACCCTCAGAGGTTTCCAAAAGTCCTTTGCCAAAGCCCTTCTGCTCCCCAGCCACAGCCACACTTGCCAGTCTCTGGGGACAGGACCCACGCACGGGAGCTTTCTGAATTCCCCAAGTTATTGTCATGGTCCATCCATTGACCATGATGTGGTCAGAGCCACTAACTCCATGAATGAAAATGGGTTCGAGCATCACTCAGCTTGCGCTTTTTGTACACTTCACTGGAAAGGTGCTGGATTCCCAGAATGGGGAGATGTGTGGGGCTGATCCCTAGCTGGGAAGCCCTGTCTTATCCGCCTACAGAGAAGCCAGGCTCCCCAGGAAGAGGAAATGGGTGTGGCTGGGGTGGTGCTGTCACCTGCCGTCCTAGCCCTCCACAGGCGGAGGTGGGAGGATGGCTTGGGCAGCGTGGGCAATAGAGCAAGACCCCACCTCAGGAAGAAAGTGAAGAAATGTGTGTCTGTTCAGCACCCGAGAGGAAGGAACCCTCAGATGCTGTAACCTCAGAGGCTTGGGCTAGCGGAGGAGCCCAAGAGCCTGTGTGGCGGTGTGCGTCCGCGTGTGCTAGCATCTGTGTGATACAAGTAGTAGCACCCGGGCATTCATAGCACAGCACAGCAATTATGCAGAATATATTTGCATTCTCATTTTGGTAGCAGAGTGGAAATAGAAATAAAAAAGCTGAGAGAGAGAAGGAAGGAGGAAGAGAGAGGAAGAAGGGTGGTCACAGAGCTGGATGGGATTCTTGGAGCTGCAGATCCTGGGGAAAGCTGAGGTCATACAGCAGAGAGCTCTCTCTTTCTTTCCCCTAATTAATTGCAGTTGTAACTCCAGGGTGTGGGCTGGGTGGAGTCCTTTTTTCTTAAAGACAGTTGGACAGCTCCAGGCTCCAGGATTTCATCAGGTGTGCAGGTCTGCTGCAGTGCTGTGGGAGGCATTGTGTAATTTCAGCTGTCCTGTCTCACAAGTTGTGCAACCCAGCAAGCGCCCTGCATCATCCTCAGGACAGGAGAAATCCACGGCACTGCCTCATGCTGAGGAAAAGATCTCACTTCTTTCATTTTTATAAGGGAGAGACTTCAAGATGAAAATGCTTTTTTAAAAAAAGAGAAATACAGAAAAGAAAGTAAAAGTACCAGAGTCAGCCACACACAACAGTATACATTTGTAATTCTAGGACTCCAGGAGGCTGAGGCAGGAGAATTGCTAGTTAAATCCCAGCTTGAGCAACTTAGTAACTTAGTGAGACCCTGTCTAAAAATAAAAACAAAAAATGACTGGGATACAGCTCGGTGCAAAGGTCCCAGGTTCAGTCCCCAGCACCACAAAACAAAACACAGAGGCCCCTCATTTACAATGTTTAACAGCACACATTGCTGCCTTTCCCATTTTGAGCAGTGTAGCAAACCAGAGTGGCTCTGGTCATGGCTTTTGGGTGTGGTTATCTGGCTTCAGAATTCAATTTAGGAAGGTCAGATGGCATCTCCTTGCCTCAGTTTCCTGATCTATGAAATGGATAAGCAGTGGTGACCTCCTAGGTGGTAGGAAGTACATCTGTGTACACAGGCTCAGAAGTGAAGGGAGACCAACACTGCTGGCTGTCACCTTCCCCACAACCATCCCTGAGGTCTTCCTGTGCTTGTGAAAGCAGACGCATGCCCATGTGCATGTGCACAGACGCGAACACACACAGGCACACATTCTGACAAGCCCATGCTCAAGTGTATGTGCACATGCGTGCATACACAAACACATATGCACACGTCTGTGAACACACACCTCCTCCCCCCCCAGACAACAGCATCACTCTCTCACGCAGGGCTTCAGCTCCTGCCTCGTCTGTCACGGACGTTCTTCAGTCATCTTCCTGGGGGCACCGTTTTACCTAGCTCCTCCTCCCTTCGAGGACACCCACATTATTCTAAGGTTTTGTTGACATGCTGTCCCTGCCACAGGCATGGGCAGTGATGGGGAGGCACAGCTGTAATTGTCTCAGCTACTACCAAGTCCGACCACGAGTGAGTGTGCCCATCTCCCTGCAACCAGTCGGGGTGGATAGAGTGAACACAGATGCCGAAGTGTGCGTATCTGATAGTGGAGCAATGCATTTTCACTTTAATTTGCATCTTTGTTAATTATTATTCATGTAAAGCTTTCCAGTTTACCTTGTACAATATACAGAAACCACTGTTAACAATGTCTGTTACTTGTTGGCCTTCACAATTTGAGCCCCTGTTGTAGAAAACAAGAGTGTGTACAGATAGTCCACAGTGAACTCAAACCAATAACGTATAAGATGAGCACACTTAGGTAAAGAAGAGTTCCGAACTTGAGACCTTAATATTGTTCCAAATTTATATATACATGTTACATATATGCATTTTATTTTATATGTATGAAATTGATAAAATGTGATAAATGTTTAAATTAAGAATTATTACAATAAAAGATATATGGCCATTCATCTCCCTCAAAATCCTTCTCCTCATTTCTAACACACTTGTTTCATCTTTCTGGCCACTTTCTGAAGAAGTTCTGGAAGTCCTCTTTCACAAGTGTTTTTACAAGGTGTGATCAAAAATACGGACGAATGGTGCTGCTGAGTTTCATCCAACAGGAAGGCAGGCTCATAAAAACATTATGCTGTGTCTTTATCTACCTTATTACTGAATCTGGTACTGCATGACTTCTGGCTCTTCCCCAAAGTGAAAATGACCATGAAGAATACTGCGGTTGGTATCTAGATGTTCCCACAGAGTCTCATACACTCAAGAGCTGAGGCTTTGGGAAGGTGATTGGATTGTGGGGCATTATAGCTGGCTGGCTGTGAGGGGGTGGACTCTGGTTGGGAAGGCGGGTCCATGGGGTGTGACCTGCAAGTGTGTATCTTCCTCCCTGGCTCCTCCTCCATTCTCTGCTTCCTAGCTGCCATGAGCTGAGCTGCTTTCCTCCACTAGACCCTTCCACCATGCCTTCCTGCCTTGGAGTGGCCACCTATAGACTAGAAAAGTGAGCCACAATAAACCTCTCCTCCTCTAAATTGGGGATGTTGGGTATTTCCTCACCAATGTGGAAAGTGACTAAGACAAAAGGTAGGCAATTTGAATCAATTTAGGACATTGAAGCATCTATGACAGTGTAATTCAAGAAGCAAAAGATCTGTCTACCCTCTATCATCTATCTGTCCTCTGTCATCTATTTACCTCTTTTATCTATCTGTATCTGTCTATCATCTCTATATTTATCATCTATCCTTTATCATGTCTATCTATTATCTATTCATCTATCTATCATCCAGCACTGTGAACTGAATTTAGCACGCATTAAGCAAGTGCTCTATCACTGAGCTGCACCCCAAGCCCATCAAGTTGTAATATTTTTGAAGTGTTGTGGTACAAACCAGACAACTAAGCATGAAGTCATCCATTCAAAAGCTGTTTATTGAATACCTGTCTGTGTGAGGTTCACATGTCTTACGCTCTTTGGTTATACCAGAAACATGAATTTGAAAAGAACCCTTCTCTGGGTGGGATGTGTGTTCTCTCCCAAGTCAGGCCTGTCTACCAGACAGCAGAGGGTGCTACTCAGGCTGGAGCCCTGGGTGGCCCTGTGGGGCAGGGCTGCTGACTCGCTCTCTGTGTCCCTTCCTGAGGCTGTGGTGAGGCCATGTGGAGTGGACAGCAGCCTAGAGCTGGGGGTCATGTCTTCTGCTCCTAATCTCCCTGGGCCCACAGAACAGAATCGGCCATGGGCATGGAAGGCAGCTGAACTCTTCATATTGGTGGGAAATGAAGCTCAAGGATGCCTGCCCCAACCAAGACGCGCAGGGACCTGAGAGCAAAGTCAGTCCCACCACCTGCCTTTCTGCTCTGCTAGGCAGCTCTGTGGAGCCCTGTCAGCCTCTGCCACACTGCATCCACCCACTGGAGGCCAGGCCCTAGTTAGCCCTCTGAATCTCCGGGCAGAATCCATTTCCTTTTCTTCTCCACTTCCTCTCTGCTCTCTCACCACATCGCCACTTTTGTTCTCTGGTCAGTCTCCTTTTATAGGACCCTTGTGATTCCATTGCCCGGCTCCTGATAATGCCCAGTTTCATTGCATCTCCAAATCTCCTTCATTTCAGAAATGAAGACACGCATGTGTTCAGGGCCACCATCAGCTCAACACAGCTGGGACCCTTGGGAAGACATGGTTGTTTCTCTGGGCGGGAGGTGGAGGAGTCGAGGCCAAGGAGCAGCACCTGATGTGCACAACCCCTTCCAGCCAGCCCTGACCTGAGTGTTACATGACACCATTTCTGCATGAGGAGCTGCAGGGTGCTGGTCTCCTCACCCTGAGACAGCAGGGTTCTTCATGGGACTGACCATCCTGCCAGGCTGGCTGGAGTAGGGACACAGGTGGGGAACACAGGCCGTGGCTGGAGTGGACCGGTTCCCACTGGGCCATGTAGATGGGGTGAGGTGGAAATCATCAAAGAGCAGAGGAGCAGGAGGTAGGAAAGCCTGACAGGATGGCCATGAGCTTGGGGTTACGGCTCTTCCATGTGGGCTCCTGCCACCTTGAGATGGTGAGGGCAGGGCTGACAGCCAGATGAGGCTGCCTCCTGAATGCAGGGAAGCACGGGGCTCTTGTTTGCAGACCACATGGTGGGGGTGGGGGTGCTTTCCAAGATGGCCCAGGGAGCCACCAGGTAACAACCCCTCGTCCTCCAGCAGGCAGTGGTCACTTTACACTTGCGCACACTTCATAGAACTGAATTACTTTATATAAACGAGTAGCATTGACTTCAGGGCCACTCTTGCAGGGCTCTCACTGAGCTCTGCAACTGCTCCTCTGTCACAAATGACGTGCCCCCTGTGTCACCAGTGGGGTCCCCTACAGATTGAGCTGCTGTTTCCATGCATGCTGAATGCCAGCAGGAAGCTTGGGAAGAAGGAGGTACTGGGCGAGTCCCCAGCGTCAGTGAGTTCTGCACACACGGGTGCCCTCTGCCTCCTTCACGCCCTGGACAGTGGCACTCCCTACTACAGGAGGTGTGGCTGCAGGTGGTGACAATGTGGGCACCATGGCAGGCTGTGCAGGCAGGCTCTGTACGTGGAGCCCCTGCTGAGCTTCCTGCCCTGGTATGCGACCTCCTCGACATGGCAAAGCCAGGGACCCTCTGCATCCTTCTGTGGTCAGCAGAAACCCTCTCCAGGCCTGAGCCACCTCTCCTCTTCCTTATTCTTCCCTAGTCCACCCGACTTGGAAACTTCCGCACCAAACCACAGACACCACACATAGCCTATGTCCTATCAAACGCCTTTTCTGGTGCCACGAGATGTGCTTATCACGAAATCAAATATAACTGAAGTCAAATATGGCCCCAGGATTTTGATTGCCCTTGCAAAGGTGTGGGGCAGCGGGGCTGTGTGTTTCAGGGTGGTGTAAGGAGGCCTGCGACAGAAACACTACAGGGCTCTGGGGCTCCACTAGCTTGATGTTGAGACTGTAAGGCAAAGAGCGTGTCATTTCCTGTTTGCATCTGTGAGTAACCACATGCAGGTGAAGCTTGGCGTTGACTCAGAAAACAAAGTAGCCACTCAAGCACTGCTGTAGGATGTGAGCTGAGACAGATCCTTGGTTCTCACATGCCGGGCAGACAGGGTACCAATGCCCAGCCAGGGCTGCAAAGCACCTGCTTGTGCTTGGAGGTTTGTGTTCTGCAGGACAATCACATCCTGCCTGCACAAGGCAGCAGCTCCCTTACTCCTTGATGCTACTTGGCTTTCCACCAGCTGCCCAATAATCTCTGCCGTGAGGCTTGAGATGCAGGCTTGCCCCAGAATTTGTCATCTCCTGGCACACTGAGTGATCTTTCTTCTTTTCACCCAGATAATACAGCAGAAGATGAGAGGGTATGAATAAAATAAGCATAGGGATGACTTTGGAGTCATTAAAAATCTATTTTTAATTCAGATGCAAAGTTTGATGCTGTTAAATATCATCAATAACCAGCTTCAAGTTGGGCGTGGGTGTCCCGGCTGCTCAGAAGGCTGAGGCAGGAGGATCACTTGAGACCAGGAGTTCAAGTTCAGCCTGGGCAACAATAGTAAGACCCCATCTCAACAAATAGAATGTAATAGTAATGATAAAATTCATCTTCGGAGCCAACAAACCTCAAGCTATACTTTGCAGCTGCTATTCTAGAACAGCATGTCACCAGTGATCAGGGGGATGGACAAATTCTTTGTAGTTCCCCCCAGGCTGTCTCTGACCAATGTTCTTGTAAGATGCAATAGACCTGGATTCTAAAGGTAGTTACCCACTTCAATGATACAGGAATATCTGTCTGCTGTGAAAGCTCTAAATGCTTCTTTCTGTTGCCCTCAATTATTGTGTCACAGAGCAGAAACTGTGGCATGCCTCCTGGTCTATGAGCTGCACTGGAATAGTGTCAGGAGCCCATGCCTAAGGTGTTCTGTGCTTTTCCAAATTTCAATCATCAACAATCTTTTTATTGTTCCTATAAACTACTGAAACTGCCTACTGTCAGCTGGAAAGTCCTTTGTGAAGTTGTGCCTCCTGATTTGCAGCCCAAACATGGCCCATTGCTTTCTACAGGTACAGTATGTCTGTTCCCAGGGCTACCCACTGAAGTTCTTTGGGCAGTAGTAGCAATGTTGGCCCCTGGACATCATGCAACCTCTGGTGAGATGTTTGTATGGCCAGAGTCCTGGGACTACTTGTATGCTCCAGATCATATGCTGATCAATCCTTCCTTCCTTCCTTCCTTCGTTCTTCCTTCCTTCCTTCTACTGAGAATGGAACCAAGGGCCTGCCATATACTAGGCAAGCTGTAAGCCACTGAGCTACATCAGCTGCCCAAAGCGCTGATTCTTAATTATGAGTTGAAAGGATTCTCCTACCACTATCACAGACACTCTGAGCAGGAAGGTCCTTTAGTCATGTGATAGAAACCACAATAAGAAAATATGTCAAAGTAGAAACTGTGGGGCCTTCTTCAAAGAATTCTAATGTATACATTATAACCTTCTGCATACAATGTACTCTGGTAACAACAAGATTGGGCCCATTTCCCCCCCTCCCATTTTTCTATGTTACCTTCTGCCACAAATCCCTTCCCAACACACACAATTTCTCCAGGATCCTAATAATTATAGTTGGATTTTGACTAAACTAATAATTTGGTTTTCTGTGTTTCTTTGCTCAGGTTTAGGTTTTTTTTCTTTGTTTTCTTTTTTGGTACTGGGGATCGAACTCAGGACCTTGAGCTTGCGAGGCAGGTACCGGAACCACTGAGCTAAATCCCCAGTCCTTTTTTTTCTTTTTTAAAATAATGCATTACCCAATACAACAAGCTCTTAAACCTCACCTTGGAGTGATGTTTAATGCAATTAAGTTGGGAGTTGGAGCTCATTCTCGCTGGCTTTCGTGAGTCATTTCTGTGACGATGGTGCTGGCATGTACTTTTTGACTCTTGTGAGTATCGGCTTGTTAGCTTTAGTGCTTTGACAAAGTTCTTTTATTCAGTAATATACTGTTATGTTTTGGTGTGAGGTTATGCTGGTCCTATAAAACAAACTGAGATGTGTTCACTCCACCTCTATTTCCCAGAACAGTTTGTGTACTCGTGGTTTTACTGCCTCTTTTAATGTTTGCTGGAATTCTCTAGAAACAATCCAGGCCCAGAGTTCCTGAGTTCCAGAGTTGGTGAGGTTTATGACAACAAATTCAATTTCTTTAATGGATACAAGCCTATTCAGATTTTCCTTTTCATTTGTTGTAAACTTTAGCAAATTGTACTTTTCAAGGAATTTGTTGATTTCATTGAGTTGCCAACTCGATTGGCATAAAGTTACTCACAAAATTGGGTCACAAGCCTTTTAATCTCTTTTAACTCCAGAAATCCTATCTGGAGTGATAACTAGTCTTTCGTTTCTGATACTTGCTACTTGTGTTCTGTTACTATTTTTTTATTAAGTAGTTATGTTTATTTTCTTGTTGTGAAAGTACCAGGATTTAGCATTATAATTTTTGTAATACAGTATTTGTTTTCTATTTATTGATTTCTATTATTTTCTTTCCTCTCTCTCTCTCCCTCTCCCCCTTTCCCTTCCTCTCTCTGTCCTTCTCCCTTTTCTCTCTCTTTTACTTTTTAGCTTCTTGAGGTGGAATTTCAGGTTCTTTTCTAATGTAAATCTTTAAAAAGTGTAAAATTTCCTTCTAGCCCTGCTTTAGTTGCCTCTCTCACATTTGGATGTGTTCCATTTTCATTACTTTTCAAACTGAAATGTTTCATAAATCCTTTGTAATTTATTTTTCAAAACATCCATTATTTGGAAGTGTGTAATTTAATTTCCAAATATTGTGTGTGTAGGGGGGGTCCTAGATATGTTATTGATTTCTATTTTAATTCTGTTGTGCTCAGAGAACCTACGTTGTATGATTTCAGATAGCTCAAAATTTTGAGAGTCATATTATGGCCCAGCACATAGTTTGTCTGAATTTTCCATGTGTAGTTGAAAAGAATGTATAGTGACACATAAATGGCAATTAGGTTAAGCCACATAATGATGATGTACTGTTCCTTTCTGCATCTATTGATGTTTCTTGAAATTGGTAAGTAAGTTGCCAAGAGAGGAGTGTTAAATCTCACCATGAGATGAGAACTGGTTTTTTCTCCAAAAAACTAAGCAAAAAAGAGGACTCCTTTGATCTGATAAATGGCATCTGTAAACAATCTAGAGTTAATACAGTATTTACTATTGAAATATCAAGTACTTCTGTCAGAAAAATGATATGGCAGAATCAGTCTCTCTCTCTCTGTCTCTCTCTCTCTTCCATCATTTCTAGTCAGCATTGTTCTCAAAATGATGTAAAAGCCATAAATATTGTTGAAGAAGAAATAAAGCTCTCTATCTGAACATGATATGGTTATTTACATAGAATCTCTGGAACCTACAAAACCACTAGTATAAGTTGCAGATACAAAAACCAATAACATATGTATATGTATACACTAACAGCAAATAGTTTGAAAATTAAACTTTAACAATTCCATTTATAACAACCCTAAATAAAATATTTTAACATATAACTAACAAAAGACCCAGAGTCTTCCTCAAAGAAAACTACAGAACACTGCTAAGACAGACATTTCCAAGGCCTAAACACATGGAGAGAGCATTCTACATCTTGTTTGGTTGGAAAGGCTGAGTAGCACTGACACAGACATTGATTCCCCTTGAACTGATCTATAGGCTCAGTGCAATCCAAGTTAAAATTTCAGCAAAGTTTTGTGTAGAAATTAGCTCTCACAAGGAAATGCAAATTACCTCAGTTAAAACGATGTTTAAAGAGTTGGAGGGTGGGTCCCATTTGATTCTAAGACTTCCTGAAAATCCACAGTAGTCAAGCAGTGTGTCCTGAAACAGGATGTGTGGGTCACTGGGCAAAGTAGAGCTAGGCATGACCAGTGTCACTGGGTCTTCAACAAAGATGCTCCTCAATTTAACAGGGGAAAAACATCTTTTCAGATAAATAACTGTGCAGACAAACCAACCATCCAGCCATCCAGCCATCCAACCAACCGAGACAACCAGCCAGTCAACCAAACCACCAACCAACTAAGCAGACAGACATCATCCTTTATCCTACTTCACATACAAATTCACTTGAAATAATCACGGACACAAATTTTTAGAAGAAAATGTTGGATAAAATCTTTGGTACCTGGAGCAGGCAACATAGAATTTTAAACATAGAATATTTTAAACATAGAATACAAAAAGCAGAAGCCATAAAAAATGGATAAACTGGTTCATCAAAATGTCCATCTTTCATTCTTCAAAAGATACCATTAAGAAAGTCATAGGGGAAGTCAGAAAACAGAAGAGAATATTAGCAGCACCTATATCTGGCAAAGGACTTGTAACCCTAACATATAAACAGCACCCGAAGTTCTGTATTACAAAAGCAAACAGCATAGTTTATAAGTGAGTAAATTATTTGAACAGACACTTCACCAAAGAAGATATAGAAATGGCAGAAAACCACATGGAATGGAAGGTTTCACAGCCTCAGTTGCCCAGACAATGCAAGCAAAACTGTAATGAGCTGTCAACTACGTAACCACTAGGGTGGAGAGCACAGACCAACAATATCGGGTCAGTCTTGGTGGGGTTGGAGTGATGCGAACACTTTGGAAAACTGTAAAAGAGTTTAGAAAACTCTTATTATGGCTGTCACGTGATCCCCTTTCTCCACTTCTAAAGATTTGGCCAAGATAAGTTAAACATATGTCTGCACAGAGACCCATAGGCGAACATTCATAAAAGGTCATTTACAATACCCTGAACTGGAAAATCTCCTAATGCCTATAGGCAGATGAGTGGGTGATCACTTTGGATCCTCCAAATGATCCAAATGAATGGAGTGGTACATTCACACAGGGGATTGCTACACAGCAACAAAAATGAAGAAGCTGTTGATACATAAAACAGGAAGGACGCTCAGGACAATTACACTGAGAGGAGGAAGCTAGAAGAGCACACGCCCTTTGATTTATTTTATATAAAGTGTAATAGTTCAAACTAATCTATCCTGATGAAAACCAGGTTGGTGGTGGTCTGGGGATGAGGGTGAGGGAAGGGCTGCAAAGGGGCCAAAACTCCTCTGTGGGTGATGAATGTGTTCTGGCTCCTGGCTGTGCCAGTGATTTCCTAGTGTATGTGTGTGGCGAATTCACCAGACTGCAGACTTTAAACATATGGTTTAGTGGGTATCAACCACATCCTCAGGAACAAAATCATGCCTTCAATAATTTTTTTTCCAAAAGCTGTGCTGCCTCTGTTTAGGGACAAGTCCGCACTAGGAAGGAGAATAAAGACAAGTTCGGTGGTGGCATGTGGTGTGGGTGTACTGTACATGACTCCACAGAGTCTGCGTGCTGTCACTTGACATTTGTGCGCTTCACTCTGTATGCACCTTGACCTATAGAGGGCTTGCAGCCTAATGAGCTCCTCACAGAAGTTGGAACCCATGGAACCCATGGAACCTCACACACAATGCCCTGTGGAGTACCAGGCACTCCCTTTGGGATCACAGCTCCCCAGGAACTGCAGCTGCTGCTGCTTCTGTCTCCATACCAAGCTAGGGGAAGATCAAGACTCAAAGTATGGTTTCTAATGATCACGTGCTGCCTTTGTACCATTGCAAAGTAAAAAAATTGTAAGTGGAGCCATCACAAGTTGCGAACCACATGAAATACATTTTCATATCTCTATTGAAAAAGAAGAAAAAAAGTTTTTAACTATCAAAAATGGATACAACTCACCACTTTAAGCTGAGGGCAATTCCTAAAAGGTTAACCAAAAGACTTGTTTTCTCTGAAGGGTAAAACTTGTTTACTTTTGAATTAGGGTCACAGGCATTGTATTTGCTCAGAACTGCACAACCCGATTAACAAGGAGTATTAGTTGTCCATCCCTGTGACAAAGTACTTGAGAAAATCAGCTGAACATGAGGAAAGATCCATTTTGGCTCATGGTTTCAGAGGCTTTAGTCCATGACTGGGTGGCTCTGTGGCTTTTGAACCTGAGGTGAGGCAGAAGAGCATGGCAGAGGGTGCATGGCTGACAAAAATCTCTCACCCCATGGCAGGAAGCTTGGAAGCAGAGGGAGAGGACATTCCAGGGTCCTAATGTACCCGCCAAGGGTATCACCCCAGAGACCTCACCTGTTCCACCAAAATCACCTCTCATCAGTTCCACCACCTCCCAACAGCACCACAGGCTAGATAGAGCTCAAGCCTTCAAACACAGCCTTTGGGAGCAATATCGAAGACTCGCACCTAGCACAAGACAAATTATGAGATTCATATCTCTCACATTTTCAGTCAGTGCAGCAGGGAGGCCTGAAGGAAGGCATTTCTAGTTGGTGCTGTAGAGTGAAGGATGCTATTTCAGAATAGTTTGTTTCTAGAAAGCATCACCTTCATCCATTAGATTTTGATTTGGAGATGTAAAATACTTTTATAATTCTCTGATGTTGCTATTAAGATGAAATGCTTTCAGAGAAGAGAAATATTTCTAGTTTTTCTTCTCTTTTGACGACCTCCTATTTTAAGGGGTAATGCAAATTGACTTTGAGCCTTTTGTTTGGTTTATGTAAGTAAGAGGTCCTATTTTTTCTTGGCCCCTCTTCATAGATCCTATTGACTGGGAAATTAAAGTCAGGTCCTTTTTTGTTGATGTGATTAAGGATTATCCACTTGAGTTGCTTAATGGTGTTTGCATTCCCATTGGATGACTTTTTTTTGAGAGAAGGTCTTGTTATATAGTTCAGGCTGGCCTTGAACTCACTATATAGCCCAGGCTGGCCTGGAACTCATGGCAATACTCCTTTGTCAGCCTCTCAAGTGCTGGGATTTTATTTTAGTTTTTAAATTAATTTTATTAGTACATTTTAGGTATATAATATAATGACATTCATCATTGGAAATTTGCACCTTTACATAATCTCTCTTGGTTCTT
>NW_004624868.1:1434019-1444288 GCF_000247695.1 Heterocephalus glaber
TTCAACTTTGGTAATTCATATGTATCTAGGAATCTGTCCATTTCTTCTGTGTTGTCCATCTTATTGGTGTGTAGGTTCTCAAAGTAGGTGTTGATGATCCTCCGGATTTCTGCTGGGTGCATTATAATTTCATCCTTTTCATTCCTAATTGCATGGATTTGGGCCTTTTCTTTCCTTTTTCTGACAAGGTTGGCTAAGGGTTTGTCAATTTTGTTTATTTTTTTGAAGAACCAACTCTTGGCTTCATTGATTTTTTGTATCATTCTCTTAGTAAGTGCTGGGATTTTTGATGCATGCAACCACACCCAGCTCCCCATTGGAAAATTTTTGCCTAAGGTGCCCACTTCAGCTTGCAATGGGTGGCATTCCTAAGTGGCTGCTGTGAAATGAGCCTCCTGGTGTTACTCCAAATTATGCCACTTCATACTATAGATGTCATTGTTCCAGATGTCATCAAGGTTATTCATCAGTTCACCTACGAAGGAGATTATCTAGATGGGCCTCAGCTAGGGAAAGTTGCAAGCCAAGTTTCCTCTGGTTGGTAACAGAAAGGGACGTTAGAGAAGTTTGACAGTGAATTTCTGGGGCTGGCTCTGAGACAGCAAGGGCTTTAGGACAAAGACCTGGGCAAGGGCATTTTAAAGGAACCAGAATCAACCCTTGGCCAACAGCCAGCAAGTGAAGAGCGATTCAGAGAACTGGAATGGGCCAGTGATATGGACAAAGTTGAAGTGGCTTCTGTTCCTGAGCCTCCAGAAAAGACTCTGTGACTTTGGCCTTGTGAGACTCAGGGCAGAGAGCTGACTGACTTTGTGGACTTCTGACCTACAGATCTATGAGATAATAAATGGGGACGCTTTAAGCGATAAAGTTTGTTATGCAGTGATAGACATTTATTATTTGTTATGCAGTAATAGAAAACTGATACACAGCCATGATAATATAGTCTCAGTGATAAACTACTTGATTAGCTCCAAGTTTTATTGCAGTTTCTTGTAATAATGTGTATCAGTCAATTTTTTAGTTTTTTATTTTTCAGTTGAGGACAAAGTCTCTACACCTTGGTGAGAAATCAGGTAAATTATGGCCTGTCTTCTTGGGATAGCTCCTTTACATTCTTGCTGCTCAAAAGGTGAGGTCCACAGACCTGCCACATGAGCACCACCAGGAACTTGTTAGAAATACAGAATCCTGGCCCTTCCCCAGACTTCCTGATACAGAACCTACATTTTAGTTAGAGCCTCTCATGATGTGGTTGCTCATTAAAGTTTGAGAAGGCGATGCTGAGTTGCCCTGAAGTTGCAGAGTGAGATTTTATGGAGTTTAAAACAAACAGGATCGCCTGTTAGCCAGGGCTGGAGGCTGGACCTTCTGCGCGGGTGATAGGGATTCTCAGTTTCCAGAATCTGAATCTCTGGCCAGATACCAAGGGCCTTCATTCCAAGTTATCTTCCTCTTGGCTTCTGACCCTTCTTTAGGACCTATGCCTGCATTGTGTGGGCCACATTTCCTCAGCCAGAGTAGGACCTGGCTGCTCTAATCTCCCTCATTGTTCCTTCTTAAGGGAACAAAATGTCCCCACACCCCTAGTTATGTGGATTTAGGGAATGCCTTGGAAGAGTGACATGGAAGACTTGTCCCAGCTGCTACAGTGCCTGACCTTTCATAACCCTGTCACAGACCAGCAGGCCAGTGTGTCTGCTCCAAAGCCTTGGGGTTTTCCTGCTTCTGCAGTTCTTGCAGGTGATGGGGTGGAGGTATGTAGGCAGCTTCCTCAACATGCTGTGGTCAGCTCAGGGGATTCTGAGGGCTGAGTGTCAGAGCACTCTGTGCTATGTGTCCATCTTGGCTCCTTTTGTCCTCTTTCCTGGCTCTCTTCCACAGGGAGTAGAGCTCTGTCATGTCTGGGTCTTCACTTGGGCTTTTTCTACTTAGGGCATCCCTCCCAACTCACCTGCCCAGTACCTCCGTCTGAGGCCCAGTCACCACCTGAGGTACTTACTCTTTCAGCAGTCTTCCTTGACGTTCTCCTCCCAGCATCCCAGAGAGGGGCCCTTGACAGTGACTGCCACTGTGCTTTGCTCATCTATTACAGCATAAAATCACTCCAAATGCAGTCATTTCAAACAGCCCCTTTGCTTTGCACACAAGGCCACAAGTCAGGTATTCTGGAAGGGCATGGCTGGATGCTGTCTCCTCAGAGTGCCCCTTGTGGGTAGGTACAATCAGATATCAGCTGAGGCAACAGTCATATGAAAGCTTGACTGAGCTGGCCTTCCAGCATGGTGCACTGTGCTTCTGGGGGCAAGTTCTGTGGTTGGACTGTGCACCCGAAATTTCGTGTTTTGGGAATGTAACCTCAAATTCATGCTGATGGTATTGGGGGGTGAGGCCTTTGGTTACATGGTTAGATGAGATCCTGAGGGTGGGTCCCAACAGTGGCATTTAGTGGCTTCATAAGAAGAAGAAGAGAGCTCTGAGTTAGCCACTGGCTCTGACTGCTCTGTGATGCCCTTGCCATGTTATGATCTGGGAAGAAGGCTCTCACCGGATCCTGGCTCCATGCTTTCGGATTTTCTAGCCTCCAGAACCATAAATCCCCAAACTCCTGTTCTTTATAAATCACCCAGTATTATCACAAAACGTTGCAACAGAAAATTGCTGTTACTTAGGCTGAAAGTATGTCTTTCTTTTTTTTTTTTGTTACCGGGGATCGAACTCGGATCCTTGCACTTGCGCAGCAGGCAGCAAAACCACTGAGCTAAACCCCCAGCCCCTGACTGAAAGTATTTCAAAAGCTCTTTGTAGATAAGTCTAGAACTTCCACAGATGTATAGGCTGCATTTCCCTTGGTCAAATGGGCCACGCAAGTCATCCCAGACTTCCCAGATTCAAAAACAAGGGACTCGGATCCCCTCTCTATGGCAGGAACAGCTTCTCTGCCTGCATGACTGCAGACCTCCCTCCCCTTCTCCAGTCCTATGGCTTCCCCAGCATGAAACACTATGCCAGAGCCAGTGCCCACCTGCCTGCGGCCTGATGAAATGAGTCTGACAGGATTCAGCAAAACTGGGGATGAGGCAACACCGAAGATGAACAGAAGCAGCCCGTGTGTGCTGTGAAGCACGTGCGGAATTGACCCTGCTGCTCCACCCTAAAGCGTGAATCAGCCTGGATTTGGGCTCCTGCTATGGCTTGTGTCTTGAAGTCCCCCAAAGCTCATGCAGTCATAGGTGGGGCTTTTTCTGCACAAAAAGCTCAAGGACACTGGGATTGAGAGTGTAAGTGCTGCCCCCTTAGGGATCTGCGTAAGATGAAGGGGGAGGAAGATGCTGTTGAGGGCTCCTCTCCCTGCCCGGGCTGCTTTTGCTGTCTGTCGCCCCTCTGCCACCCTGCCTTGGAGCCAGCTGATTATGGACTGAAACCTCTGCAAACGTTAAGCCAAATAAACCTTTCTGCCTTTCACTTTGAGTGTCAGATATTTTTTCTCAGTATCTAGAGAAAAGTAACTAAGACAGCTCCTGACTGACAGAGCCCACAAGCCCTCCTTAATGGGAGAGTTGGGGATGGCAGTGGTCCCAAAATGACTGGCACACCCCATACCCCCACTGTAGAGGAACAGGCTCTGCCAGCTGGGACCCTTCTGGGAGAAGGGTCTTGAAACTCTGCAGTCCCCACTCAGACCCTCAAACACCTCTGACCCACAAGGCTGCCAGCCTTTGTGCAAGGGCCTCTCTGAGAGGACAGTCACCGAGCAGGTTAGGAGAAGCGGTCTCCTGCCAGCATGCAGGAAAAATTAGCTTCTGCAGCCCTCTCTAGTTTGCAGAATTTTATTTACTGCAAAATGCTGGCTTACCCACAAACATTCTGCCTTGCTAAATATACTGCCTGCTCCCAGAGCATGGCTTGTGGCTTGTGAGTGTGGCTTTTGCCCTCCCTTTACACACAGGTATTTTACATCCTGCTCTCTTTTCTGTGGTCCTTGAAATTATGGCAAGTGGGGACCTGGTCTGTCTCCTCCCATACAGGCATCTCCCAGCACAAGCCCTGTGGCCAGACGAACCTTTGTCCTCTTGTCCTTGAGCACAGAGAAGGACTTGACCACTCAGGGGAGGTCACTGGCATCCGCCGGCCACTGTTGGGCACACTTGTTCCTTGAGTATCCAAGTCCCCTCTACTGTGTGGGATGGTCTATGGGCTCAACCTCTCTAGCACCTAGAGGTACTCATAGCAGAAGAGAGTTCCTGCCTCCACTGCCACAGCCACTAGACACACAGGCCAGAAGCTGCAGGCTGCTGGGAGCCAGGAACATGGCTAGGAAGTGGCCACCCAACCTGTGTCCATGGCCTCTTCAGGCAGAGTGCAGGGCAGCAAGGAGAGAAAGGGGAAGAACTCAGATGACACAGTTTCTCCTGACAGAAAGAGGCCAGGGGCAGGGATCAGTAAAGAAAGAAGACAGCACAATTCTGCTGGCAGGTGTGGGTTCCCAAAGTCTAGCTCTAGGAATCTCTAAGAAAAAAGGACTTCTTTCCCTCCTTCCCTTCCCCTTCCTTCCTTCCCCCTTTCTCTTATGATATGAGCAAACAAGGCAGAAGCAGCACTTGGCCAGAGAGAGTGGGAGGCTCCTGACCTCTGGCCTCTGCAGTGAGAAGTGTGGAGCATCCCAGCAGGGGTGGCCACGGTCTGACCCCGGTTCCTAATGTAGCATTGCTATGGTCTCACCTGTGAGGCAGGGATCCTACTGCCTCAGGTTCACTGGGTGAAGCATGCACTGACACACATGAGCCTGCAGCCTAGAGCCTGCAGAGAGGGGTGCTAAGTGCAGAGCACTAGGTGGTTTTTATTCTGTGGTTTTGTAACAGCGCTGACAGTTCTGGGTCTACCTGTGTTGTGAGGGGACAGCGGGGTGTTCACAGCCACAATATACAGGGCTTTCATGGCTCCCAGGAGCCAGCTGAGCCCCACAGAAAGTGGGCAGGTGGTCACCGGACCTTGAACTCTCTCACTATCCCACATCTGCCTGTCAGGGCCGCTATGACCAGATGTCCTCTCTGAGGAACAGTTGGAGCTGGTCGTCTTTGATCTGAGCCCTCTGTGGCCAGGATTTCCAGGGACCATTTCAGGAGAGTCAGGAACAGAGACACAGGGACTGAGGTTCACTTTCTGTGGTTTCAGTTGTCCAAGGTCTAAAAATAAATACATGGAAATTTTTAGAAATAATTCATAAGATTTTTTGTTTGTTTGTTTGTTTGTATGAGACAAGATCTCACTATGTTGCCCAGGCTGGCCTCAAATCAAATTCCTAGACCCAAACAATCCTCTTGCTTCAGCCTCCTAAGTAGCTGGGACTACAGATGTGTGCCTCTGTCCATTCCATTTAGTGAGTTTTAAAGCATGCACCATTCTGAGTACGTGACAGAACCTCATAGCCCTGTTCCCCCCTCTAGGGTAGGAGCCTTCCCTGGCTCCATGTGTTTGCAGTGTCCCCACCCACCTGTCACTCCATGGTGGTTTTTATCTTCAGATGGACCATCCTGGTGGCAGTGCTTATGTTCAAGCTGCCTTATTTTTGCTTTGTAATGGCCTCAAAGTACAAAAGTACCAATTCTGGTATTTTGGATATAACAAAGAGAAGCTGAGAAATGTTGTTTGTGACTTAACAGGAAACAAACAACACCATATGTTGAGATTGCTAAAAACTTTGGTAAGAATGAATATTCTTGAACTTGTGAGAAGAGAAAAGGACCTTCTTGTCAGTCTTGCTATTATCCCTCCAACTGCAAGGCTGCAGCCACCAGGAACTGTCTCTGAGAGTGTACCCTCAGAGGGAAAGGGCAGAGGTGGTGAATTCTAGGGTGCAGGGCCACCTGCGGCTCAGGTAACCCTAGGGTCAGATATCTACTTTCTTCTTCTTCACTGAAATGTTTTTTTCCTGCAGATGGGCAAGTGAAGTTTTCTTCTAAAAATGTCAACTTCCTGTATCTGAGGAAATAAATGCCAAAGAATTCTTTAACCTCCAAAGCATTTCTGCAAACCCAAGCTGGCCTAAGTGAGCTGTGGAAGATGCACCACTCTTTGCAGACCTGAGAACCAAAGGACAGATGTCCTGGACTCATCTGCCCCCTGCTCTCGGGCAGCAGTGGAGCCAAGGAGGCCATCTAAGGACACCGTGGCACTGGGCAGCAGCTCCCTTCCAGGTCCGAATCTCTCACCAGTCCTGGGGGATTGAGGAGATGGCAGAGGAGTCCCGATTACCAATGTGCATCAGCTTCCTTTCCGTGGTGCTCACAGGTCAGGCAGGGCAGGGAGGCCAGAGGCCCTGACACCAGCTGCGGAGAGAAGAGGAGGACACGGAAGAGCAGAAGAAAGATCGGTGAATGACTGCACTGGCTGGAGTGGCTCCCCACCAGGCTCTGTCCCCAACACCAAAGGAAAGAGAGCAGGGTGGGGACAGCACCCACACGCACCTTCACGTTGTCTGCCGCTTAGTGACGTTGGGGTTTCTGGGACATCTACTGGTTTCCGTGGATTTCCAGGACAGCTTTGATTCCCTCCACTGCGAGGAAGAGACATTTGAAGATAAGAAGCTAAATTCACTCAGAGTGCATCAGAGAAGTGCTGAGATGGGGCTTTGATGTCACTGCTGCCCGGTGCCCCAAACTTCTGAGCTCTGGGTGAGGCCTCGGACGAGGGTGCTGCACCTGCCCACCACAGGGTGACAAAGCCTTATGTCCGCTGTCAGTGGGCCCCAAATATTCATGACCCTCCTCTGTGTTGCCCCAGTGCTAAGGCCTTGGGAGCCTCCTCTGTGTAGCTGCTGAACTGAGACACCACGGCTGGCCCTGGCTTCCGCGGCCTCTGTGCTGCACCTAGCATTGCAGCACCACGGAAGTAGGCTGGAGGGGCCAAGTGTGGGTAGAGAACCTGGAGACAGGAGCTCAGGTAGAGGCAGACGGAGTCCTGGAGACAGACACCCCTCCCAGGAGGAGGTTCTGGGCCATGGATACCATGTCTGGGTTGGCATGGCAGGATGCCCACCATGGGCGTTTCCCCAGGCCTCTTGCTTTAAGCTGATGCCTAAGCTGCCTGTCAGATGTACATTTATTTCTTTCCTTTCCTCTCTCTTTCCTTCCCTTTTTTCTTTTTTGTGGTATTGTGGATTGAATCCAAGGCCTTCACACTGAACTATACTCCTAGCCCTTTTTATTTTTGTAAGACAAGTTTTTGGTAAGTCACTAAGTTGTCGAGGCTGGGCTGGAACCTCCAATCCTCCTGCCTCACCCCCACAGAGTACTGGGATTATAGGGATGCTCCACTGTAACCAGCTAGATATTTTTCTTTGACAGCAATATTGACTAACAAAGTTAGTCAAAGCTTTCTCAAAGTAGGATGTGTTAGTTTTATGTTACTGTGAAAAATTCCCAAGGTCATCAGCTTAAAAAAAGAAGGTTTATTTTGGCTCAGGGTTTCAGAGGTCTCATTTGGTCCTGGGGTTCACGGTCTGTTGGTGTTGTGGCTTTGGCCTTGGGGGCACAGGGCAGCATGACAGGAAGTGAGGCTGAACTTCTCACGTCATGGTATTGAGGAAGTGAGTGGGCTGGGGTTGCCATCTCCCTTTCAGAGACATGCCCCTTATGACCTCACTTCCGCCCCCTAAACCCTCTCCTAAATGCTCTGCCACATCCTAATAACTCTGAGGGCAGCAGCCACGCTAGGGGTATGCAAGATCCGGAACACAGTTCAGGGCAGCTGGCTCAGAGAAGTCGGCAGAGGGCCAGGCCTGCCTTCTCTTTTGCTCACTGCCTTGAGTCCCACCCCAACTTGTTCCCAAACACTGCTCTGAGTCTTGGGCAGGAGACAGCAGTCATGGCATGGTGTGCACATGCAGCAGCACTAGTGTGCCAGAAGGAGATGAGATCCAGTAAGTGGTGTCAGTTTCCTCTCCGCATCCACAGTTTGAATTCCCGGTTTCATCCCACTGTGGATTGAAAATATTCAGAAAAAAATTTTCTTCTGTCCTAAACACGTGCAGCCTTCTTCCTAGTCATAACCTTGAGACACGATTGTACAACCACTCGATAGCTGCGCATCATAGTAGGTATCATAAGTGATCTAGAAGTGACTTAAAGGATATGGAAGCAAACACAATGTTGATACAAATACTGAGCCATCCCACTTAAGAGACTTGAGCAGCTGCAGATGTTGGTACCTGGAGGAGTTCCTGGACCCCTCCTCTGAGGGTGCCAAGGGACTACTGTGGTAGAGAAGTCCTAGACGGGACTGAGGAAAGGTGAAGGCCAGGCCAACAACAGAGGGGCAATGTTGCTAGGCTGGGGTAGAACCTGGCAGGAAGAGGGATGACTGTGTGTAAGTGTGTTGCTGTGAGGAGCTCTGCCAAGCACTTTACAGACATCCTCATGAATCCTTATCACAATCCTATAAGGTGGCATCCTGCTGTGCCCCGGCAGATGGAGTCAGTGTTGGTCCCCTGGATTTGGGGCCTAACTCAGTGGCCAAAGAGCACAGTGAAGTGATGCTATGTAAGCTTTGAGACCAGGTCATGGAGAGGTGGTGTTACTGGCTTTTGGGTGCTAGTGTCTCCTTCTGGAAGTGGTTTCTAGGTTTTTTCTCTCTTGAACAAAGAATTGAATAAAATAGACAAAAATGGTGCCAAAATTTCACATTTATTTGAAAAATTGAAAGTGAAGGATAAGGGAGAAACTGGCTCTGCAGAGTGAAATTGGGCCAAGTAAAAAGGAGGAAAACAAATTAAACGAAACTAAAATAAACACTCTGGGGGCACAGGGTGGGCTACTCTGATGAAAGCCACAATAGTAAGTGTTCAAAGGCATTGGTCAGCTTCTTCTATTCATTCCACACTTCTCGGGTTCTCGTGAGCAGTCCACATACGAGTCCTGAGAATTACTTGGCATGTGTGCCCTGGGATCTGATCACACCTCCCTTCCCAGCCAGTCTAAGCCCTGCCCTGTCCTCCTGTCTCTTTGGCACACACTGCTGGCCCAGAAGGCAGCCTAACCCGTGGGGCCTGCCCACTACACAGCAAGGGAGCCCAATGGGCATAGACACGGTGCCAGCCCTCCCTGACCCCAGGCCTCTGGGACTGTGGAGGGGCAGCATGCTGAGGCTACTCTGAGGGGAGGCAGAAGGAAAGTGGCTAAGGAGACTACTGCTCAAGTGCTTGCTCAGAGCTGACCACCTGACTTGGAGGAGGAACCAGAAATTCATCGTTTTGTCAGAAACCATCTGATGTTTAAATGCTGTTCTGATTAGCTTTATCACGCTAGCCAGGACGCACCTGGGGCTATGAGTTTGTGACCCCTGGTCTTTGCTGGCTGTCCAGTGGGGAATCTCACTGGGGGACGGGGCAGATCAGTGGCCATCTGTGGAGCTGGCACCATCCTCTCCCTGCCCTGCAGAGTCCCTGCCCAGTGGAGCTCTGTGGTTACCAGGATGGGCAGAGTCCCAGCAGACCTTGTCCATCCAGACCAATGGACCTCGCGGTACAGAGCAGGAGCAAGCACATCAGTGCCTGATGTACCTAGCCTTGTCCCAGACCCAGATGGCTGAGGCCTCCTGAAATAAGGCAAACCCCTGTTCTGCCTCTGTTGCCTTGCAGCTCACATTCACATGACACTTTGCTTCCACTCTTAGCCTCAGGAAGGTGGGAAGCTTTCGGGTGTCCACCTTCACTTCATCTGGCTCTGCAGGTCCTGGGTGGCTGCAGCATCCAGTAGCCCTTCTGCAGGTGCCAACTGGGGAATCCTAGGCTTCTGGGCATGGAGGAGGGTAGAGGCCCAAGGGCCAGACACACAGTCCTTCCCACACAGTCATCATGACTCTACAGAATCTAAAATGTCTCCTGGAAGGGACAACAGGAGAGGAGAGTGGCACTAGTTGGGGCTGCAGGAGTCAGTGAATACCTGTGCCTTCTACCACCCAGTCCTGCCAGGGTTGTGTGACTGTAGCCCATGGAGCCAGACACAGATCCTGCCTCAGTGCATTGCAGCGGGGAAATTTACACTGGAAGCATTTTTTATGTTTTGTTTTGTTTTGTTTTTTAATATTATTTTATAGGTACACTTTAGGTATACAATATAATGCCATTCAGCATTGGAAATCTGCACCTTTACAGAGTCTCTCTTGGTTCTTATTTTTCCACCTTCCCCTGCCCTCCCTTCAACCCCTCCATCCCTCCCTATTTACAAAGACTTTGTTTCCATTTTTCATTTTCTCATATTAATTCCATTC
>NW_004624868.1:1468800-1511568 GCF_000247695.1 Heterocephalus glaber
CTTAGAAAATAACAATTTGTGATAGTTATTAATCTATCACCTTTAACTGTGTGAATTAAATCAAAATCAAGGACCGACCCAGCATATGTTTATAGTGAATAAACTCTTCAGTATAACAACTTTACCCTTTGGGATGGGGAGTTAGAAGGAGTTTGGGAGGGAGGGACAGATGGGAAGAAGGATAGGGGAAGGTTAGCAGTGTGGTCAGAGGACACAGGTGAGAAGGAAAAAGAGAAGAAAAGAAAAATGAAGAAGAAATACAAATTAGGGTCAGAACAGGAACACAAAGGGAGCTGAAGAACAATGTGGGACAGCAAGGGTGCAAGGCAGAGAGAGAGAAAGAAAAGAGAAAAGAAAGAAAAGAGAAAAATACAAATTTGAAAAGAGTAGAAAAAGAAAAAAATTAAAAATAAGAGCAAAAAAATAGTGATAATTTTAAAAATAACAAATAAAAGATAAAAATGAGGGGCCTCCTTCAAGGTATGTCTCTGCTGTCGCAATAGACAATGTGGGCAGCATTGTGCAAATATAAGTCAATGAGTCTCAGCAAGCCAGTTGCAGACCTGTGTGATTCAGGCAGATTTCTGGCTGCAAGTCCCAAGTTGAGCTCCTTGTCCTCCTGCTGGGTTGAACTCTGCAAGTTTCTACTGCAGGTTCCAGCTGCCTTTGCCCTGCAGATAGTCCAGGTTCCGATGGGAGGTGATGATCCCTCCAACTTACCAAGTACGGTGGTCTGGTGTGCCTTTATTGTAGAGATTCTCTTCACTTTTCCAGTGGGCTTCAGTTTTCATCAAGGAGCCTGAGAGAGGCTTTCTTTCTATCATTCACTTCTGGTCTATCTTCTGGAGCTCAGGATAATGGCCTTTATGCCTCTCTGTGCCTCTGTAATGTGGAACTAGGTAGTTGCACAGCCAAGAGGCCAGAGGTGGGGGGTGGCAGGGTTGCCGTTGCTAAGGTGGCGGCTGGTGGGCATGCCGAGGGGTCCTCACCTTCTCGCTGGTCACAGGTGGGCGTGGAGGGTTGGACTTTGTGTTAACTTTTTACTTTGATATAATTTGAGACTTACAGAAAGCTTGTGAAAACAAGTAGGAGTGAGCATATTATCTTCATCTGGTAAAATTAAGAAATAACCTTGGTAGACATTGTTAACTAAGCCACAGGCTTCATTCAGATTCCCCCACTTCCCCCTGCTGTGGTCTGGACATGATGGAAAGTTCAGTCTCAGCATGGTGGAGTGGAGGCGGTGAGACCCAGGTGGCATGGCCCAGCCACAGGCTGTTAGGTCACTGAGGCGCTCCTGGAATGCACTCAAGGGTTTCTCACCAGACTTGGGTTAGTTCTCTTGAGAAGTTGTTATAAAACAGCATGACTGGCTCTTTCTGGTTCCTCTGGAATTACACTCACCACATGATTTCTTCCTTGGTGTGTATTCTCCCATCTAAAGCTGTCCATCATGTGATATCCCCAGCATGTCCAACACGATGTGATGCACCATGTAGTTTCAACTTTAGCTTCCACACTGGGAGCTAACCAAGCCTCCTTTCTTCACAGAGTCCTCTGAATCTGGTGTCCTCTTCCAGCAATGGAAAATTGACTAACACCCTTCATGCCCTTTTTCTTGGAACCGGTCCAGGAACTGCACTGCCTGGAGTCTGTCTCTGTCGTTTGTGCCATCTGTGGTAGCCTCTCGGCCTTACCTTGTCTCCCTTGGCCTTGGCATTTTGAAGCACACTAGCAAGTCATTTTGGAGGGTGTCTCTCACTTTGAGTTGGTGCTTTCCTATGACAAGCTTGAAGTCTGAGTTTGGGCGGAAGCTCCCAGTCGTGGTCCTGGGTTCATGATAGCCCCCCATGTCAGGGCACATGCTGGGGTGTACACTGCTGTGGCTCTGTGAACCTCAGCATTTGCTTAAGGTGACTTCTGCTGATGTCTTGGAATAGAAATAGTAACTGGTATAAAGTAAGTATTAGTAAGAAAAGTAATAAATAAATGTAAGAATTGGTAAGGTTACTATTATTCTCTTAGTAATCAATAATAAAGATCTTGAGAAGGTACTATAAAACAACACAAATATTCCTTTTTTCCAAATGTTTTGTAGATGCCTGTAACCCTCGTGGTATTTGCCTGATGGTGGTTTTGTGTTTTCCTCATTCCTTCTGCGTTTATTAGGTTTTGGTAAAAGTGACTGTATTTTCTCCCCTATTTATTCACTTGTTTATTTCTTCTTCTTTATTTTTGAGACAGGGTCTTGCTTTATAGTTCAGGCTGTCCTTGAACTCACTTAGTAGCCCCAGTTGGCCTCTAAGTTGTGGTGATCCTTCTGCCTCAGCCTCCAGAGTGCTGGGATTACAGACATATGCCACCGTACCCAGCTTATTTTTGCTATTATTCATTTATATTAGTCTGGACTCATGATATATTTTATTCTATATGACATAGACATCTTATAAACAGTTTAAGGGATTTGTGGACTATTCAATTGTGAGAGAAAGAGAAAGAGAGGAAGAGAGAGACAGAGACAGAGACAGAGACAGAGAGAGACAGAGAGGAGAACGGGAGAGAGACGCACCATATATAAATGGTACGTTAGGTAAGATTTTATAGTGATATATTGCGTCTGACAAAAAAAGACAAAACTTACCTTCAAAATTTTAAGAATAGCTTTAAAATGACAAGAATTCTTTCTCCTAAAGCCAGGCTATTCTAACACATGCCTTTATATTTCATTCATCTAAGGGTGGTCTATGAGAAGCTATAAGAACACAAACTCTGCCCTGGGCTCAATGCTGGAGGGCTCAAGCAACCTTGAAGTGACAAACAGGTCTGGAAGGCACTTCCTGAGCAGGAAGGAGCCAGGAATGTCAGAAATATGAAACACAAGCTTAGATCTGCTGCCCTCCTGGACCTGTGGTGCCCAGCCCTGATTGGCAGGGTGAGTCTGGGGTGAGGTCAGGGTGTGACTTTCTTTGTGTGTCTTGATTCGCTCTTCTGTAGGATGGCTAGCAGGGTAGGGTGCACCTCATGGGGGTGCAGGAGGATTGCTTGAGCACCTGGCACCTGACCTCACTGGGGCACAGCTACAAATTCTGTTAGGATCACTATTACCACCCATGATGGTGGTGGCTGCTTCTTTCTGTTCTCTTCTCTCTCACAATAGCATATAGCTCTCTCTATCTGGGAGGCCTCTTGTCCTTTCTTTCCTTCATACCCACCTGTGTGGGGCACTGCTATGGCTTGGACCTCATGCTGGAGGGGTGGAAGGATAACCGTCTCTTCTTTCAAAGTGTCCCCAGCCCAACAAAGCAGGTACCTGCTGTCCGACATTTCTATTGTGACCACTAGTTTCTCTGTGCACAATTAATTACACATACATCTCTCCCATGTGACCATGGCTCCTTGGGTACTCCAGGGCCCTCATATAAATGGAATCATATAGTATTTGTCTTTTTGTAACTGGCTTCTTTCATTTAGCGCATGTCATTAAGGTAATACATATTGTGAAATCTGTCAGAGTTTCCTTCTTTTTTAAAAAGCAGATAAATTTCATTGCACGTCTGTGCTGCATCTTACTTCTCCATTCTTCTCCTAATGTAAAATTGATTTTAATGACATATTTTACTTAATGCTATAAGCTGCACATATAACCAATGTAAATCATATTAATGGGATGTTTTATATGATTTGTTTGGTGCTAAGTCTTCAGAGTGTGGAGTGTGCTTATGCCAAGAGTACAGCTCAGTTCAGTCTCACCCTATTCAGGCACACGGTAGCCACATGCAGCTGGTGACCACTATCAGGCACCAAGACTGTAGAGCATCTCAAATGCCAAATGCACATGGCCTCGCAGAGGTCACCCAAGCACTTGTGGGGGCACATGGTCTCCAGTGGACAGTCCCTGGTGACAAACCTGTTCTGGGAGGCTTCCATTATGTGGCCGGGGCAGGCAGGACAGATCTGCATCCAACCTCCATTGCATTCTCTGCATCCTGGGAGAAGACACCTGTCTTGTCCAGATGCCCGTGCTTCTGGAGTTCAGAGCTCCCTGGCAGCATTTGGAAGGCTGAGGTGGGGGGGTGCTGTTGTTTAGTCAGCATGGAGAGTTTGGGTTTCTGTGGCAGTGTTGGTAAAAATCACCTTGTCCAGGCATCAGTATCTACAAGGGAAGAGGAGTGGGTCCCTTGTTGGCTTGCTTCTGAGAGCCGTCCCACTAACCCTTTTAATAGCTGCCCACAAATCCTGCCTCCTGGAAAGAGCTCGAGTGAATCCCATCCTGTGCGAGTGAACGTGCACAGATACCACGGCAGATTTTCACTGTGCATTGGCATTAAGCTATATATTTGCACATCAGTGGACAGTTGCAGGAAAATATGATGAGACAATGGCTTGTCATGTAACCTTCCTGCTGTGTATGGTGATCTTGGATGCATTTGCAATTAAAATATACCCCCTTTGCTAAGGAAGCCATACCACCCAATTAATAATAAATATAATGTTAAATAAATTCATTTCTCTCTGACTTTCTTGAAGCAGCATCTCCAATTACACAAAGTACTGAATATTAGGTCATAATTGAATTTTAGAGTAATTTGGGAGAGAAGTGGCTCTTAGGGAAGAGCTATAACTCCTGCCAACTGGGAAAATTGATGAAATCGATGGAAAGAAAATTGATTATGGCTTTAAAAGGACATTAATTTTATGGGAGATGTTTAAAGGACAGTTTCCTCTATAGCTTATAAAGCAATTTAGGAAACTGAGCCATAAATGTTTTAGGAATGCATTTTTTTCCTTAAGAAGGAATTATAAACTGTGCCTTCACTCCCCGCTGGCTGTCAGTCACTTAACTGAGTGGTCTTGGTATTTAATTTAAATATGATCCACATTTGCCTGTCTTGATTGTGTTTGAGAATTGTGTTGGAGTCTCTTCAGAGAGAAACACATTCCCAGCAGTCCCACTAATACAATATACAAACCCTAAGAAGAGAATTGGAACACTTGTCTTGGCTACAGATGTGAATATCGTGTGAATACTTGGATATTGTGTGAATATCAGAATAGGGCCATTTGAAGAAGATTTTTAGGATTTTCTCAAAACTGACAAACTTTGTGACAGGCTAGATGAACAGAGGGATAAGACACTGAGCTCTATGCCTGACACGGTGGACTATGCCCCAAGACATATAAACACACGTGTGACCATGTATACGCTCATACACCCTTACACACATTTACTTGTGCATGCAGACGCATGTAAAACACCAGCACACATGTACACACATGCATACACCTGCATGCATACACAAACACGTAAAAATGTTACTTGACTTCCAGTGAGGCTATGTACCAATAAACTCATCAGACACTGAAAATATCACAAGCCAAAAATGCATAGACTACAAGTAGGCTGCAGAACATCATGGTTTAGCCTTGTCCACCTTACACATGCTCAGATCACTTACAGGAGCCTAGAGCTGAGCAAAATCATCTCACACAAAGTCTATTTCATATTAAAGAGATAATATATCATGTTATTTATCAAAGACTGTACTAAAAGCAAGAAACTCCACGTGATTGTATAAATGCCCCCTTGTAAAGTTGAAAAACTGTGAAGTGGATCCACCATAAATCAAAGACCACCTGTGCTCACAGAGCCGCACACATACAGCACATGCACATGGACAGCATGGGCCACCCCCATGCCTCTGTTCTCCCTGGGTGCCTGTACTTTCTATGTCTGGGGACAGCTGCTCTGTGGGATATACGACTCCTCAGGCTTCCCCCTGGCCCTTGCTGATGGAGGCTTCTGGCTTCATTTTGGAGTGTCAGGCTGGTTTCAAAGGTTCTGCAGTGTTGCAAAGAGAGTGGACTGTGGCTTGCAGCAGTGATCGCTGGGTTTCAGCCCTGGCTCTGGACACTGTGCATGCATGTTGTTTAGTCAGCAAGCAGTGCTCTGAAGTAGACACCGCTAGTTCACCATCTCCAAGCAAGGGTCTGAGGGAGCTCAGTAGCACGAGCTGTGCATGGAGCAAGGGTGAACACGGGCTTTGAGCTTGTGACACACTTAGCTAGAGCTTTGGAGCCCTAATTCCTCAGTACTTAGGGTTTTTGGCAAAAAGATAAACCCAAAGATAGAGGAAGTAAGAAAATGATAAAAAAAGATAAATGTAAATATTAATGAAAAACTAAACAAGAACAATGAAAGTATTTTGAAAATCAGAAATACTTTTAATAAATCTCTGGCCATTCTGAATAAGAATAAAACAAAAAAAATAGCAACAAGATACAAATAAATAAGTATTTAAAATAAACAAACAGAGCATTAGAAATGAAAGAAGTGTCCTTAACCATATCATAAAAAATTTAGGATTGAATATAACTAAGCTAATATTTTTGAGACTTTCAATGAAAGTAGTGCTAACTAAAGAAAATATAAATTAGCATAAAATTTCTTGTACCCAACACAGTCCAGACCTGCATTGATTTCATGAAAAATGTGCGTTAAAGGGGTGGGGATTTAGCTCAGTGGTTCTGTCGCCTGCCTTGCAAGCACAAGGTCCTAAACTCGATCCCTGGTACCAAAAAAAAAAAAAAAATGTGTCTAGTAAGATACAAATTTTGTACAGTACTTCAGGAAAAGAAACCTGCATTGATTTCATGAAAAATGTGCGTTAAAGGGGTGGGGATTTAGCTCAGTGGTTCTGTCGCCTGCCTTGCAAGCTCAAGGTCCTAAACTCGATCCCTGGTACCAAAAAAAAAAAAAAAAATGTGTGTTAAGGTGAAGAATCATAATAAAATGTCATGACAAACCTTAGACATTTTACTTTAATTGAAAACATAAAAGTATATATTTATTCACCAATATGTTAACATAGGGTCAAGGTCATTTCTTTGGGCTGTGATTGGATCTCTACATCATCTTTCTTGCATAACCCACCTATAATTCAGTAAGAAAGCTTTGCAGTTTTATTTGTATGACACAAAGGGAAAATGTCAAAACCCTTGATGCGATCTGATTGTGGAACCTTCTAAACTGGAGCCCCTTGCAGCTCAGTGCAGGTGCGAGTCTCCTGAGGGTCTGTTCTCAGCAGCAGATGGGGCTCTGAGGTATGACTGCTGCCAAGCTACCTGGTGATGCTGGGCTGTGGTCCACAGACCACACTCTGAGCAGGGAGACCCAGATGTGTATGGCTCCTGTCCTCCCACCGTCTCCAGGTGTACGTGCACATTTCAATCTAGCCTGCCTTATCTCAATAACTCAGCCCTACCTAGTCCTCTTGAAGCATTTGGCTTGGTCATCACAAAAATGAACACTTTCTTGCACTTACTTCATTGATTTATATAACACAAATCTAAATACCACAAGCATAGTTGTCATAAACAGATTTAGGAACAAGCACAACCGAAGGCTGCTAAGGATTTACCTTAAATCAGGTGCCTCAGTCAGTTGTCCGTCACTATAACAAATGTCTGAGATAAATCAATGTAAAGGTTTTTTTTGGCCCAGGGTTTTTGAGGTTTTGGTTCATGGTCATAAACTCACTTTACTTATAAATCTACATCTGAAAATCTTAAATAAAATATTAGCTCACTGATTCTAATTGCATTTTAAAGAAATAAAACATCATGAGCAATCAGGGTTTATACTTGGAATGACAGGATGATTCAGTATCAGAAAACCTATTGATGCCAGTTACAATCTTAGCGAACAAAAAGAAAATCCATACTTTCCCCCCGGAAATGTATAGCTGAACCTGAAAGAACACAAAAAGTTCTGTGAAAGTGGGAGGGTAAACCATTCTTTTGAAAGAACATCTCGATACTGCAAAGGTTCCAATTCTTTCCCCATAATATAAATCATTTCAGTTACAATCAAAATCAAAATAAGATATTTTTTAAGTTGGAATGGACAAACTGATACTCAAGTTTGCATACAAAGGAAAGTGCAGAAGAGAATAGCTCCTCTGAAATATCTAGAGAAGACAGGTTACAGGAAGGGAGAAGACACTTAACAAGCAAATAAATAGTATCCAAAATGTGTGGAGTGGCTACAAAACCACAAGAGCAGTGTTAACAATGGAGCAGACAAATGGACTATATAAGTAAAGAATTTACAGAAAACGAAATGCAGGTGGGTGATGAACATATATGTACCCAGCCTCAGGGAATTGCAAATTTAAATGAGGATTCATTTGTTTGGGTATTTAGCTATTGGATCGCAAAGAGTAGGAGGAATTGATAAATAAATTGCCTTCCATTTTTACTCAAGGAAAAAGATATGTATAGGAATGGAGTAAATGCCAAGACCAGTGGCTGAGTGAATAAAATACGAAGGAGAAGTTGTCCCTACCAAGTTGGTGCCTCTGTCTCCCCTACCCATGCCCAGGCTGTTAGCCCAAGCCCAGTGGGGGAAGGGGGCCGGGCAGGTACAGTGTTGCCCACCACAGCTTTGTCAGGACTTGAGCGGGCTACTTAAACTTGGGCATGAGGGTCCACGGACGGATTTTTAACAGAATCCCCTAACCGAAATTCCATGCCCTCTATATTCTGCTCTTGTTCTTCCCTTCAGAGAGCTGTTCAGTTTAGAATATAGATATTTATTTCTGAAACTTATCCAAAAATGACTCAACTCTCAGATTTAGCATTCTGGCTCCATAGAAAAAGAACAATGCTATATTAAGTTACCACTGCCAAGTAGGTGGCCAAACTGTATATGTGACATACTTCATTTTTCAACAAACTAAATATGCCTGAGGCACATTTCCCAAATTCTTCTTCCAACAGCCAAAGCATGAAATTATCATCCATGCCATTTACATTTCCAGAATTACAGTTTGCATCCTAGGAGAGCAAGAGGTGCCAATGTCCCTAGCCTCTCTGGTGGTGTGGGACAGCGTCCTGGAAGGCTACCCCTTCCTGGGGTCTGCTTTATTGCCTACATTGAGGGGAATCCTATGAGTCACCTCGCCTTGGGACTTACAAGGATCAATAAAACAAATTGAAAACAAACAAAAGACTGTGTCCAACATAAACACTCACTTGAACAACTTGTTTTAATCCCCTTGACTTTCCCTACTTCTAATTTTAGAATGGAATGAAATTATTTTTGAAAGGAAATTCATGAATTTCTTGGCCACTTTTAAGCCCTTAAATACTTTTCTCCAAAGAGAAAAAGTGACTTCAGTATCACCGGGTAATTTAGGCTCTGCGTAGACTCAAGTCAGTGGCTTTTTATACATCAAGGGTATCAGACTCCAATTTGAAAACCTCCAGCAGCTTTATCCTCAAGCAAGTTAAATCCAATCCCTCCCTACTCACTGTCTTATCAACATGCAAAGCTCTGGGAGAGAAACCACTTTCTACTCGCCGGAGGGGCTTGTGGTAGAGTGTGGGACTGAAGTTCTGCCTTCAGCTCCATTCTGTTGAGAGCCGCGGTGCAAACAGCTGATGAGCCTGACCTGGGAGACAATACTGCCGTGGGCCTGTGGCTGCAGCGAGAGAAGAGTGTGCTTCAGTTCATACCTCTCAAGCTTTGGTCTAAGACCAGGCAAACCTGGAGCTCCGGCAACATATCAAGTCACCCTTTATTGCTTATCTTTAACCCATGAAAACACTAAGTAGCAATTTTCTTTGTTGTTCAATTTAGTTTTAATTTTGATGTGAAATAAAAAACATCAAACTCAGAAATTCCTGTCAGGAGCTCCTGAGATCTAGAGTTTGAAATGCTCCTTCTGCAAGCTAAGGGGTTAAAAAGAGCTCAGAACCACACTACACAGCCTCATGGGGTGTTTTAGAAAAACTGTGCAAAGCAGCTTCAAATGTATGGAAAATCCTTAGATGTAAACGTGGACTGGAGTCAGCTTGTTTTCCTCTAAACATGGCTGAGCTCAGTAGTAGGCGTGGAGGGAGAAGAGTGGAGATGGATGTTGGGGGTGATGCTAAATCACCGTGTGAAATTGTCACTGATCAGCCCATCAGCTCTCGCCCCCACCCCCACCCCTAGGCGCTCGCTCCTCCCTTCTCCCTCTTCTTTCCTGACCTGGTTGTGGGAGCCCTTCTGAAGGGCTCTTGAGCCTGCCTTTCCATTTACTTTCTCCCTCCAGTGGAATTCACTCCTCCTGCTATGTTGTGTTTTGTAGCTTTATGGCAATGCTGAACACTCTTTCCACTTAGAGCGCCGCCTGATCTGTTTACTATCATCTGGGGTTCCCAGTCTCATCGAATACGCTGAGTCTGCTCTGTGCTAGAGTGGCTGGGATTCTCAAAGCTTCCTCCTCTCAGTGGCCGTCTTGCCGCCAGCTCAGGTCACCTGCAGCGCCCCCACTTTCCATGCTTCTGGTCAAGGCCTGAAGGGCAGCCTGATGGTGATCTGTTTCCATCAGAGGCCGCCCAACAGGTGGGGCCATTCTGCACTCAGGGTTCGCCACTGGCACGTCTCAACATTCCTCAAATCCAGCAGGATCTCAAAATAGAATGAGAAAGGAGACTTTAAATTAGAAGCAACAGCTCTTGTAGGGCTGCCAGCTTTGGGTAGAGAAGGTCTTGCCCTCACCCCATGGTTTCCTTTATGGCTTTGCAGCACCAGAGCCATCCACACTAGCTGGCCATTAAGCAGGCTGTTTGAAAGGAAACCTGGTGTCCAGCTGCCTGAGGCTGGGGAGATTAACCTCATGCATTTTGCAGGGCGAATGGGACTCTTTTGTCCCTCTGAAATGTGCAGTGCAATGGGTAAAGTTTTCTTCCAGCTACCACAGAAGAGGAGGTGGGTGGGCCAAGAATAAAGTGAGTTTGGTAGAAAGATTGAGCATTTGCCTTCTGGTCTTTGGTTTGGGGGGTGTTTCGCTGTGAACTGAGGCTTTGAATGGATGTGGATGGACTGTATGACAGGGGAAAGCCACTTGTCCTGCTGCAGGTGACTACCCATGTCACCACTCATGTCACAGAGGGCCCAGCAAGCTGGGTGTAGGAAAGGCAAAGCCCACCACGCAAGGGTAGAGTGGTGGGACCCTCTCCATCTCGGCCTGCTGTGGCCCCTTGGAGGCCAGATTGCCACCGCCCCATTAGAACATAGGGCTGGGAGTCCCTGCACCCCGCCAGCCCACCCATCCTGCACATAGGGAAAGGGAACTGCTTCATCTGGGGCACCAGGGCCTTGGCTCCATCGACGTGCATCCTCAGCACAAGTTTCCTGGAGATGCTTGCATTCTTCCCTCCAGCTCAACTTCTCAGAAAGCAGCAGCCTGAGCTTCTTTCCTCTCCACACTTTGGAAGGGCTACTGGCTCACAGTGAAGCAGCCTGATTAGGCCACCTCTTGCTACTATCTCAAGTTCCTGTCTTGAAACATAATGGCCAGGGTGATAGTCTGAGGACAGGAAGCCTCTAGGAAGCAACTGAGTCACAGAGGGAGAGCCCTAGTGAATGGGATTAAGGCTATTACAAAAGAAGCTTCATGCCCTGCTCTCTCTTTTGCCCTTGGCATCCTCTCCTTTCAAAAACTGGACCACTAGGGAAGTGACTCTTTGGGTTCTGGAGTAGGTAGTCTGGAGTGGGTCGGGGAGGTGGGCTGCTGCTTCAGGGAGCAATCATCAAGTCCCAGGGAGAGGATGCTGAGGTGACTATGTGCCCAGCCTCCCCTGGCAAAGCCCTTTTCTAGTTTCTTGGAAAACAGCAGCAGGAGAAAATGCCTAAGGTTTATTATATTAGACAACATAGATAAATGAATTTTGATCGTAAGACCCTAAGATTCACATTGTTAAGGCAAATCTTCAGAGGCTGAAGATTTTGCACTTTTTTAAAAAAGATCATGTTAAATATTCCAGGCATTTAATATGCACTGAAATAAGTGGCTTGGAAATAATCAAGCCATTCCGAGACTCAGCCCAGGATGTCAGAATCACTCTGGCCTCTCCAAAAGGCTCTTCCGTCTTTGGGAAAGTGTGTAGCACTGAAGGGGAGGGTTGCCGCACCAGAAAGACCTCCCTCCAAGCCTAGTTCAAGCAGCCAGCCAGGGAATAATGATAGTCATGTTGCACTGAGTTCTGAAAATTAAACCTGCCAAGTCCAGAGCTTGACAGAAAGGAAACCTTCAGCAGATGTCAGTCCTTATTATTAAGGCTTTTAACCACTGATTTTTAACTTTTTTTGCTGAGTGATTTGGAGCTTTTTGCTGTCCTCTGCAGAAGAAAACTTGGCCTGTGCTTTGCGGAACCTGGCTCGGTGATCTTCACACCTGGCTGCCATTTGGAGAGGAAGTGCCCTTCCTGCACAGGGCTGAGGACTTCACTTGCTCACTTTGTCTTCCAAGGAGGCCCATGACTGATTCCACAGCAAATATTTTTTATCAGCAAGCAGTAGGGAAATTTCTTTCCTGCAAAGAAAATGGATGAGTAAATGAATGGCTCATTCCCTCTTTGTTTTCTCTTGAAACTTATCTGATGGTTAGATCACATGCCCAGGGCTGTGTGAAGCTGGGTTTGATTCCAGCCCTGCCATCCACCTTATACAAATTTCATAGCCTGTTTACGCCTGCCTGCCTTCCTTTGTCTACCTGTCAGCACACCCAGCTCCCAAGAATGAAGCGATTAAATGAGTTACTGCAAGGCCTTGGATGCAGAGTGTGTTGGGTTGAGAATAAGCATCCCTCACAGCATCTAAGACCTTGCTCACTGTGCTTCTGGGACTGCATCTCTTCGCAGTCTACCTTCGTGGAAAGGTAGGCACATGGTGAGGGCCAGCCTAAGGCCCATTTTGAGTTTCAGACAGTAGTGGCTGTAATTAGAAATGTGACCTATTTCTCTGAGATGCTGATGACTTTTCAATCTCCTCTTGTTATAGCTTATATCTAGATGTCCCCCCAAAACCTCATGCAACCATAGGTGGGGCTTTCTGGAGGTGGCTGTTATCTAGTGTGTGTGATACTGGATTGAGGGTGAGTGGTACCGGATGAGTCCACTAATTGGTTCGTCATAGTTCTGGATGTGGAGAATGGGAAGGCCCATCCTGGGCACGGGTGGCACAACCCAAAAGACTTGTAGCCCGGATGGGATAAAAGGAAAAGGAAGCTTGCTGCCGCTGCTTGCTGCTTGCTATCTCCTGGCTGCTCTACCATGTACTGTTTCTCCTCTGGGGTGCCCCTCCACCATGCCACCATGTCTTGGAACCAGCCAACTCCTCTACAAACTGTGAGTTGAAATAAAGGTTTTCTCCTTAAAAAAAAAGAGAAAGAAATGTGTGTACTGGCTAATGTATTTACACAGGGTATCTATTTATGGTTAACTTTGTGTGTGTGTGTGTGTGTGTGTGAGAGAGAGAGAGAGAGAGAGAGAGACAGACAGACAGAGAGAGATACAGGGAGTTCTGTACAACCTTATATGAATTTAGAGCTTTTCTTCTTTACCTTGTTCCTTACCAATGAATACTATCTATGCATAGTGTAGATAGCTTAAATTCTTAAAGGTTTCGATGAGTCAGAGATATTCAATTATCTTTCTCCTCAATTGAATTTCTTGCTATGAGGGAGAAAGGTTCAATGAATATCTTTTTGGAGCTTTCCAAGAATAAGTCATTTCTAAACTGAAAGATGGCAGGAGCGATGTCAGCACAAATGTCTCAAGGGGTAAGAAATATTGCAGACTAAAAACAAAAAAAGACCAGGAAACAGAGGAAGTGTAGGTGCCCCTAATAGTTTGTGTGTGATCTTTTTTCCCATAGGTTTGTGTGCTAAAAGCTTGGTCCCAGTGTGGCGATGTTAACTTTCTACCTCTGCACTGCCACCCCACCATCTCTTCTGGTTTCTAGATTCTAGTATTACCCACAGCCCACCGTTCACATCACCGAATATTTTGTCTCTCTCATGGAGCCAGCTTCTCCATTTCGGTTTTGTCTTTGCAATCAGCACTTAAATGTGTTCAAATCCCTTCCATCTCCACAAATTCTCCCTTGACCCCATGTTCTCTGAAGCTACTGCCCTTTTCTCTCCCTCCATTATTACAGCAACTGCTCCCCAGAGTTACCTACGTCTCCTGTCATAGCCCTTTCCGTTCAGGCTGCTGGATGTGTCCTTGCTAAGGTCAAAAGGCCCTGGTGTCTCCCAGCTCTCTGTCTGGCTACCCTGGCGCAGGGTTCCCATAGCCTGGCACGCCCCCCTTGGCTTTCTGGACTCTACTTTCTACTCTGCTCTCTTTGTCTTCTCCTCAGCCCCCTCCATCTTTCTTTTCATGAAATGCTTTTTGAATGGGGGCGTACTCTGACTCCTCCAGCAGTAGGCCTTGAGATGAGGCCTTGGGCACCCGTTTTATTGAGAGGCAGTCCCAGAGGCTCCTGGCTGGTGTGAAGGAGGTGGAGCCCTTAAGTCTCCGCAGGTGAGTGAGATGGTGCCATTTGTCTTTCTGTGTCTGGCTGGTCACACAGCATCACGCTCTCCGTCCATAAGAGCACAGGGCGGGGGATGGAAAGAAGTTAGAACAGGGGCACCAAGAGCAACAGGAGGAATTAGTTCTGGTTCTCTGTCACCCAGAAACTATTGGTCCCAGCAATCTCTGATCTATTTCACAATAACGAGAAGAGTATAAAAGCTCCCAAAACTCAGAAATAATTAATGTTTGATGAACTAGAAGGGCTAATTACTCCGATTTTATCAGTACATATTTCATATACATTATATAATATATTGAATTGTTTTACTGTACCACGTAAAGATATACAATATTATGTCTCAATACATTATAGTATATAAAGTACATACATATTATATATATCCTATGCATACTACACACACACACATATACTGTATAAAGTATAAGATAGATATATCTATGTACTTTGTATATATGTACATATGAAGACAACACGGAGAGTGAAGGTGGGAACTGAGACCCACATTTCACCATGGGCATCTGGAACTTCATTCTCTCTGGAGGCCCTTGGTTGTCCTTTCTGAGGAGCAAGGGAGCTGAGGTATTTATCCACCCTCTCCCTTTGGGCTCCAGGGACACAACTGGTCATCAAGCACAGATGCGGGTAGATGTCAAGCTGGCAGAAAAGCCCAGCGTCAGTGGGATGTGGCAGGCAGGGATTGATGTACCTCTGCAACCCTTGTGGTTTTATACCACCCATGATACTATCTCTTTAAAATAAAATCTAAAGCCAGCCACAGTGGTCCATATCTGTAATCTCAGCTACCTAGAAGGTTGAGGCTGGAAGATCATCTTGAGCCCAGGAATTTGAGGCCCTGCTGGGCAAAGCAGTGAGATCCTATCTTAAAAAAATAAAGAAAGAAGTAAATAAATAAATTGTGAACAGTGAAAATGGCAACAATAACAGAGTTTCTAGCAGAGTAATCCATTTCTGTATGGAAGGTCCTGGTACCAGCCCCTCATGCCCACTTTTGCTGGCTCCTCTGGATTTCCTTTGGTCCTCAACTGCCCACAACTGTTTCTTTGATAATTTGACTTATGTTTTTCCTCCACATCCAGCCTAATTCACACCAGTAACTCACATCTGTGGGTAGCAGCTGCACAGGGCCTACTTTTACCATTTTACCACCAAATACCCACCAACTGTTTCTACTATCCTGGAGGCAGGCGATCAGGATCTGAGCCCTGTGGTCAGCGTGTCAGATCTTTCAGCCACTCTTCTAGTGCAGTTGCTGTAGGTTCCCATGCAGAGCCATGCTTGGTGATGCTGTGATGAACTTCCCCAAGGTGATGTGCATGTGGTATTTCTAAAACTACAGGGTGCTCAAGAATTCCCTAGAGAGCATTATAAGTGCAGTTTCCCAAGGCTACCTCCCAGAAACACTGATGTTGACCTGAGGTGAAACTCAGCAGTCCTTTTTTTTTTTCTAGTACTGGGAATAGAATGTGCTTGCCAGGCAGGCACAGCACCACTGAGTTACTTCCCCAGCCTATCAGCAATCTTTTTACTAAGTCCCTTGGATTCTCCAGGGTCATGCTATGAGGGACACTGAGCTACAGGTGATCTCTCAGACATCTTACTATAAAAATTTCAAACATGCAAAAATATTGAATTAATTGGGACCACCAATATCCTTACTACCCAGATTCTGCAATTAACATTTTGTTTTAACTACTTTTTCACATGTCAGTCCATTCATGCATCCATCCGCCCATCTTGACGTAGACTTCAGTATTTTCCCTCCTTAAACGCTTCTTTCTCAGATCTCTGACTTTCCATGAGCAAGAAAAAGTGTGGCCAGGCAACAGGTGTTTGAGCATTGCAAGATGGCACAGCACCACACTCACAGGTTAACAGCTCCTTTTCTTGACTTTGTTATGTCTTAGTGGGGAATGATCTGCCTCTGAGCTATTTCTATCAATCTTTCTCTCTCTCTCTCTCTCTCTCTCTCTTTTGTTGAGACAGGGTCTTGCTATGTAGCTCAGGCTGGCCTTGAACTCACGGTGATCCTCCTGCCTCTGCCTCCCAAGTGCTGGGATTACAGGTGTATGCACCCACTCTTGGTGATCCATCAATCTTTAAGGTAGAATTATTTTTATTCTCTTAACACAAATATCTCCAATTCATAAAAGTAAGTCAGTATATAAAAGAATATGGTTTGGACAGAGTTTAGTGTCACTCAAAGATATGCTGGAAACTTGGTTCCCAGTGAAGCAGAATGTTTAGAAGAGGGGATTGGTGGAAGCGAAGCAGGTGATGGAACACTGCCCTCTTAAGGAGGCGCACTGGTCTTATAGAGTGAGTTAGCTCTGCTGGGAACAGGTTGTTGTTATAAAGCCAGATCTCTGCTTTCTATCACACCTTGTGTTGTCTTCCACACATGCTTTCATCCTGATGGCCTCCACTGAGTTGTGACACAGCAGGGGGTTCTCACCAGAGTACGTGCTGTTCTGTTTGGACTTCCAACCTTCCAAGCTGTAAGCTAAATAATTTCTTTATAAAGTGTATCCAGCCTCAGGTATTTTGTTTCAGCAATAGAAAACAGACTAATATGTACATACTGTAGAGATAATCTCATTGCTTTTGAGAATGCTTTGTCTTATGTATTTATTTATTTTTGGTACCAGGGATTGAACTCGGGACCTGGTGCTTGCAAGGCAGGCGGCAGAACCACTGAGCTAAATCCCCGGCTGCTTTGTCTTATTTTCCTTATCATTCTTACTCCTAGTTTTCTAAAGGAGCTCTTCTGAGATGCGAATGGGCTTGGTCTACTTTGTGAATGGGACCCTTGTCCAGCTCTCGGGTGTGACTTTAAAGCTGTCATTCCTGCAAAGGCTGAGCTAGTGCCTGATCTTTCTGGAACACAGAGCTCTTTTATCCAAGGAGAATGCAGGTCATCTGATAATCTTGGGTTATGTAAGTTTTGGCCACCAGAAGGTGAAAATCAATCCATTTGTACTCAGAAAGCTCTTGTAGGTTTGTGACATAATTTAACTACGCTAACAAAACTCACTAACAGAGTGGTATGAGGAAAGATTGGTCAAGGGCAAGTAGGTGGAAGCTTCACTAAGAAAAGGAAGCAAGGAAATTATAACCACCAAAACAACTGAGCACAGGACATGCATTGGTTGTGAACTGGCTCATTCCCGACCTGTGGCCCTGCCCTGCCCCTGGCCTTGGGCTTTGCCCATGGCAGCTATGAGTTATGACAGGGCATGCGCTGCTCCAATCCCAACACAAACATCCTTTGGCCAATGTGGACTCTGATCTTCCTGTGTGCATACAGACTTGAATCCTGGCTCTCACCTGACAGTCTGGGAAAAAAGAGTCTGGGAAAGAGAGAACTCAGCAACACTACTGGAGTTATAGAAAGTCACACATTGGAGACAAGAGTAGTTGCACATTATGGCTCATATCTAGATGTCCCTCCAAAGCCTCATATGCTCGTAAGTGAAGTGTTTCAAAGGTGGCTGGATTCAAGTATGTGAATGTGGATTGAGTATGTTACTGGGATGAAGGATGTGGATAATGGAAACACCACCCTCGATGTGAGTGGCACCAATGGGCTTGTAGCCTGGCAGGCAGGAGGCAGCAATGAGTGAGCCTTCTTTTCCCTTTATATTCCATCCAGGCTACAAGCCTTTTGGTTGGTGCCACCCGCAACCAGGGTGGGCCTTCCCATTATCCATTCCCAGAACTACTCAAGACCAATCAGTGAACTAATTTAGTTGTCTTATGCCCTTACCCCATATTCATACAACCAAGATCCAACCAACTCAGAAAAGCCCCACCTATGAGTGTATGAGGCTTTGAGGTGACATTTAGATATAAGCTGTAATAGCAGACTGTAATATAGTTATAATATCATGTGGTTTTATAAAACATAGTGAGCCCTACAGGGCAGGACCCATGTCTTTGTTGCTCAGTCTTGTCCCTAGCACCCAGCACAGTACTCAGCACACGGTAAGACTTTAGTGGATATCTGAATGAATGAATGAATACATTTGACTTTGGGTAGCCCTTGTGCATTTTGTTTTAACTAATTTAAATAGCTCAAAGGGCAGTGGGGTTTTGCTGTGGTTTGAGTATGGTCCCCAGAATTCATGTGTTAGGAACCTAATCCCTGGATGCATGATTTAATATTATCTGGAGTTGGGTCTTTAGAGGATAAATAGGATTAGATGATGTCACAAGGGTAGGGCCTTCCTATTGGCATTACTGATTTTATAAGAAGAGAGACCTGAGCAAGGAGGCTTGTCCTCTCTCACCATTGGATGCCCTTTGCCATGGTAAGACTCAGCAAGAAGATCCTCACCAGAGGTTGGCAACATGATCTTGGATTACCTGCCCTTAAGAACCATAAGCCAAATATACCTCTGTGCTTCATAAGTTACTTATTGGTGGTATTTTGTTATAGCAACAGAAAACAAATGAAGAAAGAGCATTAGAGTCAAGGTTGGAAGCTGGGGTCAGCGTGAGGGTGCTGGGCTGGGGTTCTTCACATAAGGTCACTTGGGAAGGTCCAGGCCTCACTGAAGCTCTATCACTTTTTCCAGACTATTCCCAAATAAGATTCTTTCTTCCCCTAATTTGTTACGATTTGTTGGCACCTGTGTGACAAAAGGGGACACAATCAGAAGTTGCCTCTACAATATTCACTTTGGGAAGAAGAGAGTCTAGGGCATCATACTCTCCTCTTGACTCCAACGACTCACTGGAGGCCCTGGGGAGTTGTGGAAAGTTCCAGCATCTGCCCCACCCCTGACACCTTGCTGTGGCCTGGGTGCCCAATGCTCTGGATGGTGACATGCCCCAGAGGCGGGTTGGCCTCTGGCAGATGTGCAAGTCAGTTTCCTGCAGTTTGATAGATTCAGGCTGTGCTTCTACCCAAGGTTAATCTTTTTAATTAGCTAGGCTGCTATATTATAGGAAACAAACATTGACCTCTGAGTAGATAATTGGCATAATTGAAACAATTATATGATTTTTCCCCCAGGAGATCATTCAGCAAAACCATTCTTGGAATGGCACAAAAAAATGAAATGACTTTGCAGTGTGGGTGACAGATAATAACTGGTTGAGTTCTCAGTTGACTTCCATTGCTTCTACAGGAGAAGTGGAGGTTTCATTTACTGACTGCTCAGCTCCCTGAGCAGGAATAGTCCCACCCTCCTCCATGGTCAACAATCCAGGACAAAGGACAGTTGGGGAAGTGATGTTCAGAGCAGGCGCCTTGCCAAGTGGGCAGTGGAGTCTGTCCTGGGGAGATCTGTGGAGGGTTTTGTAGGAGGAGGGAGGAAGAGGACGGTTTTCAGATGAAGTACTGAGCAGCTGAGGACCTGAGAGGTTACTGGTATTCATAGACTCTCAGTAGGTGTGTTAGTCACCTCTCCATCACTGTGACAAAATATCTAAGATAATAAACTTATGAGGGGAAAGGTTGTTTTTTTTTTCCTGGTATAAGGAGTTGAACTCAGGACCTTGTGCTTGCCAGGCAGGCGCGGTGCCATTGAGCTAAATCCCTGGCCCAGAAAAGATATATTTTGGCTTGAAGTTTCAGACATTTTTGTCTGTAGTTGATAGGCCCTGTTGCATTGGGACTATGAGGCATGGAGCACCATGGCAGGAGTGCATGATAGAGGAGGCCCCTTCATCCCATGATGGCAGGGAAGCAAATTTGGAAGGGGCTGTGGCTCCACACTGGGCACAACCATTCTTGGACCTGCCCCTGATAAGATCCTTTCTCCCTGACTTGGCCCCTCCCTCAAGGTTCTGTACCTCCCAGGAGTTCCACAGGCTGGGGACCAAGCCTTCAGTACGTGGGCGTCTGGGGACATTCCAGGTCCGGACCATGGCAGTGACTGAAAGGGGAATATGCTCTGTCACCCTCAGACTTGGTAAAGGTGGAATCAAAGGGCAGCCCTATGCCAGTACAGGCTGCTTAGCTCAAGGGAGGAGGAAGGAGTCTGAACTCATTTTTGTGCTAAAGCCCGAGGACTTTTTGACTGTAATAACCCATTCTTATGTTAACTAAGTGGGTAACAAGTGATAATATGGAAATTAACAGTGAATATGAATCTCCCTCCCCACCTTAGGTCCCTGGGCTGTCTGTGGGGTTACAGTTACACACTGCATAATGATGTTCCCAGCACCAAAGGACCACATCTATGATGGTGGTACCATAAAATTGTAATGTAGCTGAAACATTTCCATCCCCTGGAATTCTCACTGTACCTTCTTGGAGTTTAGATGCATACATACTCACCACTGTGTTACAGTGGCCTGCAGTATTCAGAGCAGCAATGTGCAGCACAATTAGTAGCCTGAAATAGGGTGTACTCAATGGCCTGAGTGTGCGGTGGGCTGTGCCATGCAGGTCTGTGTAAGGACACTTGGTGCTGATTGCACAAGGAGGAGATGACCCCTTGACACTTTGTGTTCCTGATGTTGGGTGATATGGCCCTGTGTGTGTGCCATCAATCAGAATAGCCTACAATAGTATCAACATGAGTTTCATGTCCATCTAAGCCTCCCTTGCAGAGCCACTGCAGGGCACCCACTGGAGAACCCGGGAGGAGATCTGGGATTGAGAGGGCTTCCCAGGACACAAGATTAACATCAAGCTCAAGGGGTGCAAAGTCTACTTCTTCTGGGAAGGATCCAGGAGACCAAGGCAGGGCCAGAGAGAAGTGGTATGCAGGGCTCCTCTGGTCCAGTCCTCAAGCTGGTAAAGGAAAGCAGGAGGAGGGGCAGAGGCAGGAAGGGGTGGGGTGTTACGGAGGGGACGCTGGGAAAGGCTTCATGGGCACCTCTGTCCACCTCTGGCCTCCTCCTTCCCCCCTGCACCCTTTGTAAGCTTCTGCTTCCTTCCCCTCCTTCATCGTAGGCATTTTCCCAGGCTCTACCCTCCGTCTCCTGTCCTTCGGGATACAGGTGTCCTTGGGTTGCTGCCTGCTCCACACTGTGGCTTCCACAGCCACCAATTGCTGGTGGCTCACATTTGCCGGTCTGGCCTTATGGACTTTACAGGGATTGCTTATCCCATCTGCAGTGGGGCTGGGCCCTCGCTGTCCTACACTTGTCTCCTCTCTTCCTGTGCACTGTACCCACCCAGAGGCCCAGAGCAGAGACTCAGGAGCCTCTGCACCCCGCTCCCATCCAGCCGTGTTCCAGGTGCTACCAACCCTAGCCTCTCAGCCCTGGTCTGTGCCATCTTGGCCCGGGCTCGTGCTCCTGTACCCTTCTCACCCCTGGTAGCCCTGACCCTATCTCTCTAAACTAGAAACATCTTCGTTTCATTATTCAGTGGCCAATAGTATGTTTGCTTTCTGTTATTCTGACAGAGCCCAAGCAGCTTAGAGCCTGCTCTGTCCTCTCCACATTCCGGGCATGTTTGGAATTGTGTGGTTCTGTAGAAGTGGCTCCTTCCAGCTTGCTTACTCCCTTCCCATGGTTGCTGAGCCTTCTCCTCCCTGCCTGTATCGTCTGCTTGCCTTTTGCCACCACCCAATCCTTGCCCTGACACCTGCAGGGGGGTCTGAGTGCCTCGTTTTCCCTTGTTGTGGCCTCCGTGACCCTTCTCACAGCCCTGCACTCCACCGCACAATGAGCCAAGGCTGGGTCTGGATGAGGAGATGCAAGAGCTCCCTACTTACCTCGCAAAATTCCTCACAACACCAGGGTGCTTGCCTGTGATTGCCTGGTGATGCAGGCTGCAGCTGTCAGGGGGCTTTCTTTGGTGGGGCTGAGTATTGAAATTCCTTCTTTCCCCACCTCCTCTTCCTTCCCAGCCCCTCCTCCTATGGGTTTTGTCCTGATAGGTGTGAGGGCTGAGCCTGAGCCATGGGAGACCCTGTAGATTCAGGAGCACTTTCTCTGTTACCTGCATTTTCATCCTTCCAAAGAGGCGGCTCCTCTGGCAAAGCAGAGTAGTTCTGAACTCTTTTGCTTAGTGAGTTCCTTCATTATGCGTGGCCCCCAGTTTATCCTGGTTGGACACCCTGATGGTGTGGAGGTGTACTCACACCTGCTCTGCTTTTCATTTTTAGTACATGCGTTCTTTATTAGATGTTTTGTTCAGCTAGGGGTTTACATAAATGCTCTCCCCATGTGTAAGGTTGGCTCAGCCATGCTGTGATGTTGCCAAGTCAGATGTAGTAAACACATTTTCAGGCTGGGAAGTAGCTCCCTGTAGCATCACAAGGGCCTGGGCTAGATCCCCAGGGGGAATAAAATATTTTCAACTTATAATTTATCTCAGCTTACACTGGCTTTCTCTGGATGTGACACCACTGTAAGTCAAGGGGTATCTGTGATTTGAGTGCTGTGTGCAGCTTCTGTAATCTTGGGCTTTTCTCTGTTAGCTCTGCTGGTATGCAGAAGCTTACAGCTGTCCGTCAGGAAGCTGTGTATGCTGAGTGCACCTGAGTGCCTGTCTATGGCCTCCTGAATGCTTGCCATACAAAGCTGTGGTGCCTGTGTATGGACTTGCTGCTGCGATGTGCAATTGTGTGGATTGGAGGTATTGGCTTGGAGTGACTCTGTGTTTCTTTGGTTATAGAATAGTAAAAGCACACATCCTATTAGGTGGGGAATCTGTGGACACTTTAAAGATATAAAGGGCTCCTTATGAAAGAAACAGAAGGGAGCTTCCAGGGTCCTGGTAATATTTTGCTTCTTTATTCAGATGCTGGTTGCACGTTCAGTTTGCAAAATTCATCAAGCTGTGCAATGTGTTGTGTGGACTTTCTTATATTGTATTACACTTCTTGAACTGAAAAGAAGGAGAAGTGGATCCTAGTGTTTCAGTTAAGGGTAGTAAAGTAGGGTGAAACCAACCACAAAATAGAGCAAGAAAAATGAAGTCCAGGTGACAACTCCATTTTCCATGACACTATGCTGTTACCACTTCTGGCAGGCACAGCTGAAGAGTCGCCAAAGGCAGGGAACCTGGAACAGATGAGGGTGGAGGGGATGGCCCTCAGGGCCCTCAAGGACCAGGCTAAAACAGGTCACTGAGCACAGGTGGGCCCTGGGAGGATCCAGGAGCCAGGCCTGGCAACAGCCAAGAGCAGACTGCTCTGTCAAAGAAGGGACAAGCATGGTGACCCCATGGCCAGCTCTGCCAGTACTGCAGAGGAGAATACCCCTAGGGTCATGGCAAGGGTGGGTGGCCTGGCAAAGGCTATGCTGTGGACTGGAGGTCTCTGCTTTTCCCAAGCAGAGAGAGCCTCTGGGTGTGATGTTTGGCAAAAGGACCTCGAGCCAAGCTTTCTATGGACTTGGCTCACTCTCCAGGGAAATGAAGTGTCAGCTCATTAGGAGCAGAAAAACAGCAAACAAAGTGTGTCACACCAAGAGCCTGCTGGACAGGCACCAGGAGGTGGACCCAGTTCCAAGGAAGGATGAATTGGAGAAGTGGCTGTCAAGTGCAGATTTAATAGGGCTGGGCCTGTACAGTGTAGGACAGTTCAGAGGCACAGTCATCCCTCAGAGTCCATAGGAGATTGAGGCTGAGACCCTCATTCCAAAATCTGTTGCTGCTCCAGTCCATCATATAAAACGGTTTATATCTTATGGATGACTGAGGAGAGGAATGCAAAAGATCCAAACACAAGGCAGTAATAAGGAGGCAAAACATGGACTGCTCCAGTTTAATCAGCTTATGCAGTATATATATTGAAATATCAGATTTTACCCCATTATTACATGTTAATTAAAATTTTTTAAATGCTTAAGGAGATCGAAATGTTAACTACCCTAATTTGATTATTTTACATTGTACATATATTTCTGATTATCACATTGTACCCTATACATTTTTAAACACTTTGAGCTAATTTAAAACTTTTCCCAAAAAATGGCAAAGTAGTTGCATACAACTTGTGACTCCAGCACACTTTAAATTATTCCAAGGTGACTTTTAATACTGCATGCAAGCTATGTGAACAGCTGCTGTACAGTTTGGCTCAGGAAACAAGGACAAGAAAAAGTGTGCACATTTCGGCATAGGTGCAAAGTTTTTTCCAAATATGTTCAGTCTGGGATTGGTTGAATCTGCAGATGCAGAACCCACAGATACAGAAGATAATTACATAATTAGCAAGAAACTGGAAACGAGGAGAAAGGAAGCTGGTGTAACTACTGCTTTTCTTGCCTTCCCCAGTGTGAGGACGATAGAGCAGGCTTTGAGTCTACAATGCACTATTTGCTTATTGAAGTGTATATATTTTGTAAGACTTTAAGAGTAATTGTACAAGAACCAAAAGCTGTTTCAGTTATCTGGAAGGAAAGACACACACTCCATAAAGTTGCCAGGGTATTCACCATGCTGTGAGTGGGGTGGAAGTTGTCATCTCTTTGGGGCAAATGAGGTACTACTGCATGATGTTTTAAACACAACTCTCTAGTAGCTCTCTTTAGGAAGTTCCTGGGTGGAAATTGTAGGTACACAAGCCAGAGGCCTCCCCCAAGGCCATCATTGTGCAGCTGGTGGCTACCTCTGTTACCTACTTTGTGATTTGCACCTGAAAACCATCCATTATAGCAGAATTAGTATTGCTTCACCATGTCAAGCTGTGTGAGCTTGGGAGATCAATGAGTTTCTCACCAGTTTTCTCATTGTATTTCCTGTCCAAGACTGTACCAGTTAGTGTGAGTGTGTAACAAACTGTCCCGAGATTCAGTGGCATGCACTTGGATTCTGCAGGTTAGCAATTCAGACAGAACCTCAACTGAAAGATACAGAAGCTTGGGGCTGGGTTCTCCTGCAGCCTCACATATGTGTCTGGTAGTTGAAGCCAGCTGGAGTCTGGGATCCCAGGCTCTCTATGGCATCTCTCTCAGATACTAGCTGGGTTCCATCAGCATCTGAATGACATAGACATGACAGCACTGTGCTGGTACAAGGTACAGGGTAATAACTTACTAGGCTCAGGGAGCAGCAGGCCTCTGGTTGGTGATCTCACATGCTGGGGTGCATCTCACTACCCCCGGACAGTCAGCTGAGCACTTGGAGTATGAGGACACCCACAGCTGGGATTCTGAGCATGAATATAAGTGGCCCTTGAACTAAACTTGAAGACAACTCCTGGCTCTAATCAGAGGTTTTGCTCTGATTTCTCACGACGTAGAGGACCAGTCTAAATCTTTAAAAAGCATCTCTTAAAAATAAAGTCTTGGCTGTTGTAGCAAGTGCTGTGCAAGTGTCCTGCCACATTGAGTACCAACCTCAATGCCAGCCTCCCATACTGGTGACTCTGGCCCAGCTCTTTCTGACCAGCAGAGCCTGATGTGCCTGACTGTTCAGCAGGCTGGGAGTCCAAGAATGAACCCTCGATTTGCAGCCAAGGTCTTCTCTTGGTGGCCTCTGCATGTCCTAACTACCCAGTCTTTCTTCCATCCAGGAACTTGGGAGTTGCCAGGCAGGGTCAGGCTCTGGTTAAGCATGCGGGCATCTGGCTTTGTCCTTATCCCCCCACCCCAGTGCTCCTAGGATAACTTCCCGGATCTGCCTGTGCTTGGCTGTTGTTCCAGGGTCGGCTTCAGGAGGAACCCAAACTAAGATGCCTGCTGGTGGGTTACATGGAGAGAGTGCAGATACACAGCTGAAAAAAGTTTCAAGCCAAGTCTTCTGTGTTGTCTCCCTGCTTCTCAGCTGAACCCCAGTGAATGCCCAGGCTCCCAGATCAGCTCCCTGCTGGCACCACATCACAGGAAGCCACAAAAGGGGGGCACCCAGACTGTCCTCCTGCCCTCTCTGTCCCAGACGCCTGCAGGATTAGGAAGCCTGCTCCTTGGAGTGCGCCTGGCCAGCTTAACAAGAGCAGGATACTCCTCACTACAGCTTGATCTTCCTGACAGTCAAAGCCCAGTGCAATGGTTTGGCTAGAAGAGGAAGTAAATGGCATGGGATCTGCATATGAAAAGGAATCCCCACTCCTATTACAGCCTGTAACCATGGAATAATCAGAAGGCTGCATTAGGTAACTGGTTAGCTGGGGAAACTGCAGCTACTCCTTCAGGGGAGTAGGCTGAGCAAGTGATTCTGTTAGCTGGGTATTGGGGTGCTGGAGTCGCCTTCTAGAGGTTCTTTCTGTCCAGAGCAAAAAATTGGTCAAGACGAGCACAAAAGGAAGCAAGCTTTTACATTTAGATAATGTTTGTAGCAGCACAGTTCATAATAGCTAAATCCTGGAAGCAGCCTGTATACCCTTGGAAGGATGATTGGATAAAGAAAGTGTAGTATCGGCATAGGATGGAACGCTTCTCTGATATAAAGAAGGACAAATTGGAGACATTTGTAGGATAATGGATGCATCTGGAAAATACAATGCTGAGTGAAATAAAACACACAAGCTTAAATACTGTACATCTCTCCTTTAAGTAAGGAAAATACAAACTGAAAGAAAAATAAAAGAAAGATAGAAGGAGGCAAGGGGATGGCTCTCTTGCAGATGGGAAAGAGTCCAGGGGACCAAGGGTGAGGGGTGAGGGGAGGGGATGGGAATAGGAAGAGGGAAGGCAAGCCGGGTACAGGGTCCTCGTAACCTCAGTGAATGTGGACACTACATGCCATGAATATGAACTAAGATTGATACTATCAACAAGAATGTAAAAGGGGAAAGGGGAACTAGAGGAGGTGGGGAGGGGGAAGGAAAGGGATTAAGAAAAAAGAAATAAGCTGTATTATGTACTAACTCCCCAAGAGGATTGTTAAATGCACGTACTGTAAACATGTACTAATAAATATAAATAAATAAACGTAGGAAAAATAATGCTCTGCAGAGTGAGTTTGGGCCCAGTAAAAGCAGGAAAAGAATTGCACGCCACAGTGTGAGAGTGTCCTACTGTGAGAGAATAGATAGCCCAGAGCTCATCTTCAGGCCAACGTCAGGCCTAGGCATCCTACTGAAAGGAAGAATTGAAGATGGCACTCTTTGATTGGTTCAGATGCAAAGCTTTGGGAACTGTGGTGTACTATGTCCTAGGACTTTGTAATTAGTAGATCACACCCTTTTCCCCTGCCAGTTTGCCACGCCCTAGTTTCCTGCCTCAATCCTCCTTGAAGCCTGCACTTCCCGACTCAGCTGGAGAACCCAGTTGTCCTCAGGCCCAAGGTGCATGAAGATGACTCTCCCATTGACAAGCCTTGTGTGCACCCTGCCTCTCCCTGGAGCTGAGACAGTGCCTTGTGGAGTGAGGGGCAGCCCTAGCAGCTGGCCCTGCCTGGCTGGAGCCATGTCCCTCCTACCCCATCTGCCCAGGCCAGCCCTTCTCTGGGTGTCTGCGTCCACCAAGGGCTCCCTAAGCCCATGTTTCTTTAGCACTCTGGTTTGAACTCTGGTTTATTAGGTTGCTGTTTTCCTTCTGACTCGTTTCCTTTCTCTTCTGCTGTCTAATCTCTCAGGCTGGTTCCAGGTTGGGTCTCTGGTTACTCAGCAGTGGGAGCACATCAGTGTGTGCAGGTGGCACTGGGGTCCCTGACTTGTGCCCTGGGAGCTCGGGAACTGAGTGGTACACCTGCGGTCACATAGTATCCTGGTAGCACATGCTGGTCCTTTTGGGCTTTTGTGGGCAGCTCCCAGTCTGGACATAGAGATGATGAAACTGGAATTGGTGACCTCAAGCCACCCAAGCCAAATGAAACCAAATCCCTAATTTAACCCATCTTCTGGGTGTGATGGTGTATACCTATAATCCCAGCACACTGGGAGGCTGAGGTGGAAAGATCGAAAGTTTGACCCTAGTCTGGGGACCTTAGGGAATTAGCACGATGCTGTCTCAAAATAAAAATAAAAATAGAAAGGCCTGGGGTTGTAATCAGTGGAAAGGCCTTGGATTTGATCTCTAGTACCACACACACACACACACACACACACAGGCTCTCCAAGTTTAACCCATCTGGAAACTGTCAGCTTAAAGCATAGCAGAGGGAGTGGCTCTCAAAAATGGAAAGGTTTTGTTTGGAAATGAGCAGACTGAAGCCTGGAATAATTGTGCTATGACAGGTCAAAGCCACATTGGGGTGGAACAGAAAGCTAGGGTTCCAGAAGATAAGGTGGGGAAGCTTGCAGCTTGCATAGTTGTTTTGGAGCAATTGTCTTTAGGCACAAGGATCGATAACAAGGGTGGGGTCAATGCACAGACGAGCAGGCAGGTGCCTGGTAGGCATCCTTGCAGAAGCGTTCTATGTGATGTTTCAGTGACTTCTGAAGGGAGTACCTGGTGACAGCATTTACTACAGCCACACAACATGTGCCTGAGCCCTTCCTGTATGGCCCTGACTCCAGCTGGTCCAGGCTGGTGCAACTTCATTGTGGCACTGACAAGTGTTACAAAGCAGAAACAAACCCCAGGAAGAGAGAGACTGAGGGTGGCCACTGATCGGGGCGTGTGTTTCTAAAACTGAAAGGGGTGAGAAAAAGGAATAGCCAGTAGGGCAGTAGGCCGTCCACTTGGCAGCTAGGAGCTGTGTTTGTCTTCAGTCAGCAGAGCTGGGTCAGGATTTGGAGGCTGGGCTGTTCGGTGGATGGAAGGCTTATAAAAGTGATTAAAATAACTTTATAGAATTTGCCTTGAGGAGAGAGAATTGGCCTCTAGGGGACTCCAGGTGCAGGAATTAAAACGTACTTTCAGGCTCAGCCCCAAAACTGAGTGTGCTCTTAGCAGCTTGTAAGTCTTTGCGAGTCAGTGGGGCAAACAGCGGTGATTAAACACTTAGTCAGATGCAAGATACTCTGTTGTATGTCCACTGTGGCTATGAGACAGGGTGCTCTAACAGATCTTTAAATAGCAAACCCGAGGCTAAATTTCACTCTATCCATCAAAAGCTGCTGCTATGCAATGACCTAATTTTAGCTGCTTATCAATTCCCTGGTGCTTGTTAGTAGACGTAGCTTTGATCCTCTGTCGCTAGATGACTTTTGTGCTGAATATAGCTAGAATTTAATATGACTCATTTGGATGGCTGCCCAGCCAAACTCAATGCTGTGTGTGTGTGTGTGTGTGTGTGTGTGTGTGTGTGTGTGTGTGAAAGAGAGAGAGAGAGAGAGAGAGAGAGAGACAGAGACAGAGACAGAGAGACAGAGAGAGAGAATAGTTTTCAGGCCATGAGGTAGATGGCAGTACAGACACAGGCTTCTTTATACCTGCTCAATCAACTTCATTTGGCCATGCCTGTATTTCAAGCACATTATCCTTGGGCTTTTATTTTCTCTCCCAAACAATGCGGCCCTTCTCATGGCAAATACACAGGAGGCAATGACACACTGCCACTGCCAAGATCTAATGATAGTGTCAATAATTGCAAGACACTAAATGAATGTTTTCTAAGCAAATCATGGGCTTCTCAAAGGGCTTTTATTTCTGTTTATGGAGCGAGTGGCTGAGATGCTACCCAAGAGCAGAGAGGAATTCTGACAGTCCTCCCCATCCTGTTTTCTAGATTATTAGGTAAGTCCTTTTTGTCTTTTTTGCTGTCTGGCTTTTTAATCTGAATTGCCAGGTTCCCTTGGTCCTCTTGGCCTTTTAGAAGAGCTCTCCGTGTGTGGCTGCATCCCTGCTGCTGTTGACCTGCCCTAGTTGGCATCATTTCTGCCCGTGAACCAGTCACATGGCCCATGGCCTCGAGCTCTTGAGCCCTGCAGGTAATGTTCCACAGCAGGAGTTTGGGCAAGAGGGGACGGGGGCATGCTGGCCACCCAGTGTGGGCCCCTCGGGCACGCTGCCTTTCTCATTCTAGTCCGAAGGGTCTTTTTAATTTCTCCCAGGACAAATCCAGGGCTGCTTATAACCTACTCCACCCTGGATGGGGATGGGGTGGGAAAAGAAAAGGCTTAAACCTGACTTGGCTACTAGTTAGCAGTTTGGTGAAGGAAGAAGCCAGGGCTACCAGGCTCAGGACATCTGTGGGTGCCAGTGCTCATTAATCTTCCCTGAAACTTCATCCCTGTCACGGAAGGCATCAAACTCTGAAGGCGGGGTGTGTCAATTCCCACTGGGGTATGAGGCTTGGGATGGGCCAAGGTGCCTTAAGATGCCTTGAAGAAAGTACCTTTTATAGAGAGACCACAGGCTACTCTAACACAGTGCTGAGACTGGAATCAAGAAATGCACACACAAACTGCTCACACCAGTCTCTGGCTTATGTGAAAAGTGCGAGTGCTGTTCCTCTATACCAGTCTGGGGGGACACACAGGCTTACTAGGAACAGAACATTTGATTTCAAATACTGTATTTAAATTATACTTAATGTACTGTTTTTGTAACTTGGGGTTCCCTACTTCAAGGCCACCTCGATTCCTGACATTAGGGTGCTGGGAATGTGGGCTTGGGCTGGGCAGCTTCAGGCCTGGAGAGGGAAGGCAAGTGTCTCTATGTGAGCTCCTTCACAGAGCCAGCTGCACATAGGAGACTCTGTCCCCAGCAAGGCATGCAATAGGAGAAGAGGGATGGCAAAGTGGCAGGGCTGCCCAGGAGAATGGTCTGTGTTGATGCCTCGGTACCAGCTGCCTGATGTGCCAACCTATTGGGCAGGTCCAGTGAGAACCGCAATGGGCTTGGCCAACCAACGCAGAGCAGTGAACAGCCGGAGGGCAGCAGATAAGCTCCCTATAGTGCTTACTGAATACTGGTGAAAACCCCATGAAGCTAAATTCTTGATTCTTAGGGTTCCCTGAAGTAAAATGATTTACTGAGCGGTTACAGATACTTGCCAGGTAAAGACAGGTCCTGGGACAAACTGCACAACCACCAGGAGCCAGGCTAGGGAGGTGTTGGGAAAATGTCGGTGGGACTTAAGAGCTAAGAGCATTTGTACATTGAAACTTTGAGGAAGAAAGCATAGATTTTTACATTGACCCTGCATTGGCTCTAGAAAAATTCAGGGGATAATTCAAAGCTGGGAAAATTTTACGATAGGAGGACAGTCCATCAGGAGAAGTTCCTAGGACCTCAGGACTGGCTGGGGTTAAAGGTCTGGGAAGGTCATTTGTGAGCAGGAAGCAGTGATCCTGGTGGGGGACAGCCAGCTGGTATTTCAAGTCAAGATGTTAAGGATATTTAAGAATGTGGAACAATCTTTGGTTGGTTTGGCCCATGGTTCTTAAATTGTTAACTGATTAATTTCCTTTATCTCTTCCCCCTTCCATCCTTGGCTTTTGTAATTAAAATTTAGGACATTTCAGAAATTTTCTCTTATCAGTTTCTAAAATCCTTGAAGTCTTGTGTCCTTTGCTGAAGGTGAAGGAGCTTCAGAATGGGAGCTGGCCACAAGAGAGAGTGAGGCATTATGGGATGGGTGAAGCTTTCACCCCATAACTGACCAGGAGGAGCTGAAGGTTGAGTTGATCACCAGCGGCCACTGCTTTGATTGATCATGCTTGTGTAGTGAAACCTCCATGGAAACCCAAGGGCCAGCTCCAGAGAGCCATGGAAGGGGGGATGTAGGCAGGGTGGAAGCTCTGTCTCCTGCCACCCACACCTTGTCCTACGCATCTCTTCATCTATCTGGTGTTCATCAATATGCTTTGTAAGACCCTTTGTAATAAACTGGCAACCATGTTCCCCTGACTTCCATGAGCTTCCCTAGCAAATTAATTGAATGGAGGATGGGTTGTGGGAACCCCAATTTATCGCACAGATCATTCCTGGGGACCTGAGATTGGCATCTGAAGTCTTGTGGGGACAGTCTTAGGGACAGAGCCCTCAAGCTGCAGGTAGATAATGTCAGAGAGGAATTAGATTAGAGGATGCCCATCTGGTGTCTTGCAGAGATGATTGCCTGCTTCATGGGAAGGAATCCCCCTACCATTGCCACGCATTTGCTAGCAGAAGTCCCCTATATTGATCGTTGCATTGTCAGATCAGAGGAAAAACTATCTTTTGGTGCAGAATTGGTGACTTCCTAGTGACAGTCATCAGGGTGGGTTTGGAGTTGCAGGGGAAGCTTGCACCATCAGGGAGGGTGACAGACCCTGAGGTTCCTGCCTTGTGTCAGAGCCCATTCATTACTTGGAGCCCCATGGGCAGCATTAGACAATGACGCTTCAACACAGAACAGACAGATGTCAGCCAGACAGTGATTTCATGGTGAGGCAGCCAGAGGACATGGATAGGTCTTACCCCCACCTCCCTACTGCCAGCCATCTGAGTTCCTGAGCTCCAAGAACAGTCACAGCCCATTTCTACATCCTGCAGTCTCCTGCCTGAGCCCAGGAACAATGCCTATTCTGCTAGGATGAGACACACACATCCTACCTGCTGGGTCACAGTGCCCACATTGCTATGTACTCGGCCATTGTCACTTCTCCAACCTCAAGCCCCTCCCTTCACATCACCCCACCTAAGCCTGGCCCACTAACTCCCATACCCTATCTGTAAAAGACCCAGCTCAGTAATCTGAAGTCAGACTCTCCTTTGGAGTTACTCCAGGAGGTCCTATCCACAACCCCCAAATTCAGGCTGGCTGTGTTTCTTACTGGCTCATCACCATTTACCTAGCAGACATCAACTATCCTAAGTATAAGTTGGAACATCTGTTTGTGTCTCAGTTAGGCTTTTGGGTGATTTATACTCTAATGCGGCTCTGCACTGGGGCCTCCTCAGGCCTAGTGTCGTTCAATCACTAGCTCCTTTCCACATCAGTTCTTGTGCCCCAAACCTGGAAATCACTCCATTCTGTGCTACTCTACCAGAATCAGCAAACCTCTGGGGAGAAAAATCCTGGTGCCCCAAGTCCCCTTAGTAGGGTCCAGTGATGCCAGGCTCCCACTGGCTCTTCTTCCTTCTTTTTTGTGCTAACACAAAAATGTAGCTTGGCTGTGACTCCAACCACACCGTTGTTCCTACTTGGAAAACAGAAGAGGTGGGAGACACCTCTGCCTGCCCCCATTTGCCTTCCCTAGGCCCTGCACGCCCCCCAAACACAAGGGTACCTGTCCCTGGTTGACACAGCTGTGCCCTCTACTTGAGCCCTGGGAGTTAGGGTAGGCTTACTCATCAGTCCCTTCAAACAAGGAAAGTAGAAATGCCATAGTATAGACAGCCACACAGAGCTGCCCAGATGGGATTCTGAACATTTGGGCAGGTGTGCAGTTTCAAGGCTTCTAAATCTAAGGGACTTAAATGCCTACTTCATGAACTTGGAGAGCTTCAAATGCACAGACCTCACTGTGGGCTCCTCCTGGCCTCACTGAGGTTTGTGACACAGGGCTGGGAGCCTTCATCCCGTCCCTGAGGCTGTTTAAGGACATGTATGTGGGCAGCTTCGTGAGCGATGCATGGCGCTTCTAAGTGACAGAAGCTTCCCTGGGTCTGTTGGCTTTCGATGCCATGTTGTAATTTACCTAGAGTTTTGCAGCATGGCCAGGAGACCAACCTGGGGCTGAGGAGTCTCCCTGACTGCCCAGCCCAGGGGCACTGCCCCCTGCAGTCCCTTTGCACCAGCCTGACCCCTGCATTCCACCCACCAGAGCCAGTACCAGGAGCTCTGGAAAGTTGAGCGTCCAAAGAGAGTCCTTACACCAAGAGCACCTATGTAGATGTAGCAATCAGATGGACAGAGTCACTGCAGTATCATCACATTTACATTCACTTGATTTGTTTCTGAAATATCAGGACAACCACAGCATGTTCCTGGTCACCCCGCAGAGCACAGAGCGAAGTTTTGAAGTTGAAGCATGCCAGCCCCTGCATGGCCCTCTGAAATCTAAGGGGGTCAGGGTTGCTTGGTGGGATTGCTCCCTCCTGCAGAGCTCTACAGACAGCTCTACCATCTTCTTGGGAGCAGGGGGCTCTCTGTCTCACAGAAAGGCCATCTTACGTGGTGACGTTTTCCTTCCTTGTGTAATCAGAGCCCTGCAGGAGCTTAATCCAAATGAGATAGAATTACACTCAATTACACTGATTTGTGGGATGGCTTCTACGGTTGGGTGGTATGGCTGTCTGTTCAGAAGCTATAATATTCTGGGAAAAGGTGAAAAAGTAAGGTTCATGGGCTTTTCCTGCCAAAGGCTAAGTGTTATCAAATTCCTCCAAATACAAGCACTTTGAAGAGTAGAAAGTTTGTGTCTTAGTCACTTTCCTTGTCAGTGGGATAAAATCCCTGGTACTTGCAACTTAAATAAAGAGAAGTTTATTTTGGCTCATAGTTTGTAGAGGTTTCAGTCCATAGTTGGCAGGCTCCAAGGCAGAAGCAGTGTGGTGGAAGGGCCTGTGTAAAGGAAAGCTACTTACCTCATGGTGTAGGGAGGGGCCAGGGAGAGAAATATAACCTTCCAGGCCATGCCCCAGTGACTACCTCTTTCAACCAGGCTTCACCTGGCAATAGCACATTTAGCTATAAACTTGGCAGTGGACTAATCCACTCATGCTACAGCACCCCCATCCTTCACCCACCTCCTGAGCCCATGCCTGGGTCTTCCAACATTCTCTTCTGTTCACACACTACTGCTTTGGGTAGTGTATCAGCCACCTTTCCATTGCTGGGATGAAATACCTGACATACACAACTTCAAGGAGGAAAAGCTTATTTTGGCTCTTAATTTCAGAGATCTCAGCCCAGAGTCAGACGGCTCCATTATCATAGGCCCGAGGTGCAGGAACATCATGGGAGAAAGGGATGTGAGAGAAAACTGGACTGGTCACCTCATGGCAGCTGGAAGCAGAGTGAGAGGGAAGAGCCCCTTGCACCAACCAGGCCCCACCTCACAGATTGCTCAGCTATATACTCCTCAGTGGATTAATTCGTTGATAAAATTGATGCCCTTACAATCCAGTCATCTGTGTAAGCTTTTCAGCCCAATCAAGGTGACACTATCACCATGGGTTGGCCAAGGGAATTGCCATTTGAAGGGTGGCTCAGTACTGAAGAAGGGTCCAGGCCATATGTAGCTTCTCTTGGGCCAGAACAGATGGAACAACCTGAATAAGAATAGGGGGAAAACCTTCAAAGAGTGGGAATCACATTGCAAAAAGACACTCTCAGAACAAAACAAAAGGATTCTGGTTTAAAACTTTGCAGATGAATTAAAAAAGAGAATCATCTTTATCCAGACCCAAGTCTCTAGTTTTAAAGTAGAATAGAGTAAACCTCTCAAAAAACATAGCCAAGACAGAGCCAGTGAGTAATTATGAGGGAGAAGATGAGATACACCAGATCCAGAATGCCAACCATGAGTAAAGGGAATCTGGGATGAAAACAGGAACAAGTGGGCTAGGAGTAATGATGGAACCATGCACGAAGAGTACCTGTGCTGCTGAAAGACTCGGCTCTCCATACTGAACAGGTTCACAGAGCCCCAGGCAGAAGGAGCAAAATAAGATGCATCTTTGAGCACATTCCAGTGAACTTCTTGGTAAAATAAAGTAAATAATCCTGCACACACTCAAAACTTTTTTAAAAAAGCATGTTATATACAAGAAAAAAAGAGATCAAGGTTAGCATCAGAGGTTTCCTCAATAACAGAAGATAAAGATAACAATTAAGGAAAAATATAGCAGGATGCCCTGCTATCCAACTAAATTATGTTCAGAAAAATGGAATTCATGTTCCACAACAAAATGTTGTTGTTTTGGTCAGACAGTATGACCATGTAGGTTATCTAAGGGTAATATGAAGAAAATACTTCAATCAAGCTGGACATTGTGAAAGTTATGGAGCCCTTCGAGCAATACATTTGGCAGGACAGATACAACACTGTCTCAGTCACCTTCTCATCACTGAGACAAAACATGCAACACACAACTAAAAGGAAGAGAGTTATATTTTGGCTTACATTTTCAGAAATCTCAGTCCTTGCATGATCAGTGGCAAGGTAGCAAGGCCCAGGTGGAGGAAAGCTGCTCAAGTCATGGTGGCCAAGAAACGGGGGGAGCCAGAGAGGGAAATGTGCTTCCAGGTCATCGCCCACAGACTGCCTCTAATCAGACCCCACTTCCTCACAGCAAGTGAGCTGCAGCTTCCCATAATCTAATCACCCCCTAAAAGACTCCCCTAGGCATGCACAAGACATTTGGGGGATGCTCTTAATCTAAACCACAAGAGAACATCTAAATAACTAGAATGTGAGCACCTGAGTGGTGACTAAGGATTCTTGAGACAGAACACTAGGGAAGGAAACATACTGATAGGCTGTTATTTCACATATTATCTATGCAGTGTGATCAAAATGTAGTGAGTGTTTAAATTTTAAAAATTACAGTAAGGCATATTACCATCAAAGCCCTTCAACCCCCTCCCCACTTCAGATACACTTATCCTATGATTCTTGCCACTTTCTCAAGCAGTTCTGGAAGTCTTCTTTCATAGGGTGCTGTCATGGCTGCCTCAATGTCTTGAATGGATTCAAAATATTTACCTTTCATGGTGATTTTTACTTTGGTGAAGAGCTACAAGTCATACAGTGCCAGATCTGGTGAGTAAGGCAGATGAGGACACACCATAAAGTTTTATTTGACATAAATTGCTATAAACCTTTAATCAATAAGGGGTAATCACAAGATGCAATGAATGTTTAAGTTAAAAATTTTATTACTGTAAAAGACATTGTTATCAATCCCCTTCACAATATTCAAAATATTCCCCCTCACTTCGAACACACCTATCCCATTATTCTGGGCAATGTGTCTTTTACTGTAATAAGTTTTTAACAAAATTTAAATGTTCATTGTATCTTCTGATAACCCACTTTATGTCAACAAAACATAGAAATTAGAGCTTATTGTTTGTGCTTGTAGTGGTGTGATGGAGAATTAAAATATGAGGGGCATCCATGTGACCACTCATGAGGTGATAGTATATTTGGCCACCCTTGGGCTGACATGGAGTGGACAGGTAAGGACCTGTGCTATAGCAGAGCTGTTACTCATCCATGTTGATCTGTTAATAAGGACGTAGAGGGCATGGTGATGAGTTCTATGTGTCAACTTGCCTAGGCTACTGGATGTCCACATGTTTTGCCAACCACTGTTGTGTTGTATGAGGTGTTTTTAGAATGAAACTGATATTTAAGTGGGCACTTAGTATAGCAGATGGCCTTCCCCAGGGTGAGTGTGCCTCAGACAATCATTTGAAGGCCTGAACAAAACAGAAAGGGTGACCTCCTGTGAGTAGGAGAGAATTACACTTTTATTATAATGCTTTCTCCTTTTTTAATAATAAAAAAACCTGATCAATTAATATAGAGTTAGTACATTCTGATACGATATCTTTTGTTTTCTTGTTTATTCTCCATTTTTTAAAAAATTCTCCATTCTTAGAGAAAAGCAATTTAGAGAGATTAGGGGATGGAAAGTCTTTTTTTAACTAGAAGCTTGTGTCTTAGTTAGTTTGGTCCGTTAGCAGAGCCTGAGATAAATACGTGGGTGCAAATCATTTATTTAGAGTGTGAGCCTAGGAAGCTTAAGTGAAGGAGAGGGAGAAACAAGAAGAAAATCCAGTGAAGGGTGAGCTAATGATCAGGCTGCTACTGCAGGTGATGGGATCCACCTCTCCGGCGCCCCTCTGATGATCCGTGCCAAGCCTTCCCCGAGCTTGCTTAGTGAGGGGTGGGAGGCTGGGGCATCTTCCCTCTATCCCCACCCATCTTTGAGCAACGCTGGTGTGAGCAAGCTGTTGTGGGGTGGAGGAGGCCCTAGGGGGCTGGCAGGCTATAGGACAGGGCCTCAGGGGTGGCAATGGCTTGTTTCCCGGCTGTCACTGTTGATGTTGGAATGTGTCATAGCACATGAGCACCCACTGTTCACGCACCAGGGGCACTGAAGGCATGCTGCCTATTACAGTCCTTTCCTCATTTCTAACTGGTTTCTAATTAATTCCTGTGATTGTGATTGTTATGTTTCAGATTTAGAATGTCTCCCCAAAAGCTCGTGTGCTCAGAGGCTGGGCTTTTGGAAGGTGATTGGATAACGGGGATATTGTACCCATCAGTGAATCCATAAATCCATAGCTAAAGTGCCCTTAGGAAGTGGGCCACTGAAGGTGTGACCTAAAGGGTGTATTCCCCTCCTCATCTCCCCCTTCAGTCTCTGCTTCCTGGTTGCCATGATGTGAACAGCTTTTCTGCACCGGACCCTTCCACTGGGCCATTTCTGTCTTGGAGCCAGACAAGCATGGATTGAAACTGTGAGCCAAAATCAACATTAACATTAATGTTAACATTAAATTAACATTAACATTCCTCCTTAACGTTGTGGATGTTAACACACATTCCAGATGGCTGCCATGTACGTGCTTGTCTTCTTACCCTGTACCCCAAGTCTGAGTAAGGTCATAGAAACAACTTATTGTACACTGTGAAGTACTTTAGTATCTCTGGCTCTTGCTATAAATAATTTATAGCAAATTATAAAAACATAAAAAGAAAGAAGCTACCTGAATATGTTCCTTTGCTATAGAGAGAAACAGAAGTGCCACACAAGATATACAGTGACACTCAAAGAGGCAGGGAGAGCACTGGAGACCTCATGCTGTGGGCCTGATTTCCCCAAGCATCTCCTCTCCTGGGAATGAATTATGTCCTCAAAGGGCCTCAGCTACTGCAACTTGAGAAATTACTTGTATGGCACTTCCATAAAGTCAGCACGAGCACTTGACATTTCCAGGAGGCTTTGAGAACACTCCTTGTTCTTGCTGGTTGTATAACTGTGCCAGGAATTTAGAATATTGGTAAAATCTTAACGCATGTCAATCTGATGAGAAGAAACAGCTAACAAATCCACAAAGTGATGTGTTTTACAACATTTGCAAAGCTGCAGAATAGGAAACTTGGAAACTTTGGCCTTTTGTTGCCATAAAATAACATGCCCCAGGCCAAAGAAGCATAACACCGTTTTCCTTATTAAAACAGAAAACAGTAACAAAACCAACAGTAGCAGCAGGGAGAATCCAATAACAAGTCTCTATCTCTCCTCACCCCAACCCTGGGCTATTAATCTGCCAGTCTTTGGTTTTGTTTTTTAGTCCCCTGTCTTCTAATTTTGCTCAGAAAATTCAAGAAGTGGGGAAGCTACGGGGGGCGGCAACACAACCTGGCTTTTGTGGGGCATCTTTCCAGCCCAGTGACTGTGACCACAGCTGGATGCCTTTACCAGCCCAAGTGGGCACATCCCCAACCTGAGGGGAAGTGTTGGCTGGCCAGAGAGCCCGTCACCTCCAGGGTCAGTGCACACACGTGACCATGACTGCCCAGAAGGCTCTGGATGTGGGAGAAAAGTTTAGTGTAAGATAATAGGGAGCTGGTGGCAAACTGTGTATTTTCAGCTCCAAATGAGACCCCTCTGGTTTTGGGGTGGACCTGAATAGACAGGAAGTTGGCACCTCCCTTAGCAGGAATCTGAGTGTTGTTTGAGGTTCAGGAAGTCCAGGAGGAGGGCACTGCTAATAACTGTGCAGAGCCTGGAAGCACGAGTGCCCTACACTCATCCTCAGAGCACCTGTCCTACCCTCCAAGGCGGTGTGGGAGGTCTTTCTGCATGGAGAGTATGTCCAGTTCATTCTTGTTCTTGGGTGCAGCACACACTTCCATCCATGTGCTATGATTTGAATGAGTCTCCCCCAAAGCGTGTGTTGGAAACTTAATCCCTAATCCAACAGGGTAGGAATGGGGCTCAGGAGTGGTGGCTGCATCATGAGGGCGGAGCGATGGCTCAGTGCTGGTGTCGTGGAAGTGAGCACATTACTGCAGGAATGGGGTCCTTAGGGAAGGACTTCCCTCTGTCCTCCCTCTGCCTTGCCCTTCTGCCTTCTTCCCTGTTGGTGCAGCACAAAGGCCTGGCTGGATGCTGGACTTCTGATTTGGGACTTCCCAGCTTCCAGAACTGTAGGCTGGTACACTGCACTCATCCTCCATCCCCCAGTCTTCAGCATTCTGTTACACCCGTGTTTCGTGGACTGAGATACCATACTGGCCCTGCTGGGGAAAGCGGCCCTGGTGTGGCCCTGGGAATGGACAACAACAGGCTTTCTATATTGCTTCTCGGCAGCATCTGAGCTGGTTCTGCTGGACTCCTGGATAACAAGCCCCCCCGCTTTGACTTCTCCTTGGTCCCCTCCCACCTCTCCTCTTTTCTGGTCCATCTTTACAGGTGGAGCCCTGAGGGACATAAATCCGGTTCCCCAGGGACTCCCATCCAGGTCCTTGCTCCTGAATGTCCTCTGAATGTCAGGAACTCCAGTGTGATCCTGCGTGCCACCTATCTGTTGAGCACCTGTACATGAGGTATGACCTTCTTGTCATCCACATTTGAAAATTAGGACTGGAAGTATAGCTCAATGGTCGAGTGCACACTTAAATTAACATGTGTGAGACCTGGGCTCAATATCCTGTTTGAAAGAGGGAGACAGAAAGAGAGAGAGAGGGAGAGAGAGAGAGAGATAGAAAAACACAATCATGATATCATACAAGGAGTGATAAAAACATGGTGGATATTTAAATTGAAAAGTTATTACAGGAAAAGACACATTGCCATTCATCCCCTTCAAAATACTTCCCTTAATTTCAAACACATTTATCCTGCCATTTTGCTATTTTCTGAAGCATTTCTGGAAGTCTTCTTTTGTGAGTGTCTTTATAAACTGTGATAAAACTTATGGTGAATCCTGCTGCCAAGTGCCATTCAAAAGAAAGGCAAGCTCATAAAACCATTGCAACGTATCCTCATCCACCTCATTCATCGGGCCCGGCACTGTGTGGCTTCTGGCTCTTCCCCCAAATCAAAACGACCATGGAAGGTCAATGTTTGGAATTGATTCGGGACATTGAGTCAGCTACAACTGTGCAACTAAAGACACTTACAAAAGAGGACTCCAGAGCTGCTTCAGAGGGTGGAAAGAATGATGGATGAGGGTGTTCAAAGTGAGGGGGGATTCTGAGGGGAGAGTAATGGCGATGTGTCATTTAATGGAATAATTTTTAAAATTTAAACACATACTGTATTTTTAAAATCACACTATGTTTAATGTGGCAAAAATAGAGTCTTAATATCCCATCTGCATCCAAACTTGCTCCTCTCTAATCTTCTTTCCATCTCAGTCAGTGGCTCAAGCTTAACCCGACCCTGTCCTTGACTTTTCTAATTGTCATAAACCCTTCCATTGTTCTCTCCACCTTCTCATTTCAAGGTGCATCTTGTATCCACTCAAAAGCTTGATGGGGAGCTCACTGCAGGTTTTTGGTGGCTCTGATCAGCAATTCCAGAGAATAGAGTGACACTGGCTGGGAGAAGAAAGCTGACTGCAGAGATAGCATCTATGGATGACACCCAAAGACCACTCTCTTGTGTGTAATAGGAAATGGAACGGAGCTGGGGGTAGAGGAGGATGCGGGGTCAAGTCTAAAAGCTGATGCTCTACATCGCTGATTACTAGAGCATGTTTCTTGCTGTTGGGATGATCTGATAGAGAGAGGAATACAGGTACAGGAAAAGAGGGAAGTTTCTGAGCTGGTAGGTGGGGGTCTGGCACCCAGGCAAAGTCAGCTCCATGTGGCTGTGTCTGATTGGCCACGTCACATATAGGTGCAGCAGTCAAGAGGTGGGCAAGGGGAGGGAGTCCCTCACTACATGAGCCTTTGGTTTCTTCCAGGACCAAGGCTTGTGGGTGCAGGTGGAGGGGTGGTGCATGAGCTTAAGGAGAAAAGAGGTGATGTGTGGAACAGTTTGAGCATGCTGCATCGGAAATGCTCGGTACCAAAATATTTTGGATTTTAGATTTTGGAATATTCAAGTATGTGTAATGGGATGTTAAGAGGAGGAGACTCAAGTATGAACACAAAATTCCTTTGTGTTTTCTAACACCTTATACACATAGCACGAGGGCAGTTTATCTATCTTCATTCAGTGCACCTGTAACTTAACTGATTTTACAGCAACCTGTCAAGTGAAGTCAGACACTGAATTTCCCACTATGGGCCCTTCAAAATAATTTGGGTTTGGCACAGTTTGGATTTTGGACTTTTGAATGATGGTGCTCAGCCTGCAGTTTCTTTGAGAAGTTGGCTGCAAACACCTCAGGGGCAGAGTGAGCTTGAGGGGCTTAGCTGGATGGCAGTGGGGTGTGTGGTCTTCAGGAGACGTCTCTACACAGCAAGCAGCCCCTCTGCAATCACCCTGCCGTCGCAGCAGTGGGGCCCGAGAGTGAAGAGGGAGGTGGCATGCACTGGACCCCGCCGGACCCGGAGCAGGCCAGGGAGATGGCAGGTGGTGCAGCTCAGGGCAGGGACAGACTTGCATGGCCATCAAGGGGACGCCCAGGAGGGGAACGAGAAGGGAGCGAGTGTGCAGAGGAGCCCAAGAGTGAGGGGGTTGCTTCTGCAGAAAAGAATGACCGACCCATCTGTTGCTGTCTATTGTTAGTTTTA
>NW_004624868.1:1530983-1547013 GCF_000247695.1 Heterocephalus glaber
CTTTTGAAAAACCAACTCTTCGGTTCATTAATTTTTTTGTATCATTCTCTTAGTCTCCATTGCATTGATTTCTGCTCTGATCTTTATAATGTCCTCCCTTGTATGAGCTTTGGGTTTGTCTTGCTCTTCTTTTTCCAGGAGCTTAAGGTTCAGTATTAGGCTGTTTTTTTGAGCTCATTCTGTTTTCTTAGTGTGGACATTCACTGCTATGAATTTCCCTTATAAAACAGCTTTCATTGTGTCCCATAGATTCCGGTATGTTGTATTGGCATTTTCATTTATTTGTAAAAACTGTCTAATTTCTTCTTTAATTTCCTCTGTGACCCATTGGTTGTTCAGGAGAATGTTATTCAGTTTCCATGTGTTTGTGAAGTTCTTGTGGTTTGTTATGCTATTGATTTAATTGCACTATGGTCTGATAATATACACGGGATAACTTCAATTCCTTTGCACGTATTTAAACATGTTCTATGAGCTAGTATGTGGTCTGTTTTGGAGAATGAGCCATGTGCAGCTGAAAATAATGTATATTCTGATTTTGTGGGGTGGAACACTCTGTAGACATCTATTAAGTCCATTTGTTCAAAAGCTTGGTTCAGTTCTAGTATTTCATTGTTGATTTTTTGTCTAGATGATCTGTCTATTTGTGAGAGTGGGGTATTGAGGTCCGGCACTACAACTGTATTAGTGCTTATTTGCTTTTTCATGTCCCTTAGTACTTTTTTTGTATAGTTGGGGACATTTGTATTTGTTGCATATATATTTGTGATTGTCATCTCTTCCTCTTGGATTTTCCCTTTACAAGGATGTAGTGACCTTCTTTGTCTCTCTTAATTAGGTTTGGTTTGAAATTTATTTTGTCTGCAAATAAGATAGCTACCCCTGGTTTTTTTCCGGGTTCCTGTCACATGGAGAACTGTTTTCCATCCTTTTACTTTCAGTCTATGAGTTTCTTTTTGAACTAGGTGCGTTTCTTGTATACAGCATGTTGTTGCTGCCATCCATTTTGCCAGTCTCTTTCTTTTGATTGGTGAATTGAGGCCATTAACATTGATGGTTATAACTGATATGTATTGACTTATCATTGTCATGTTATTTTCTTGTTGTTAGTTCTTTTTTATTTTTCTCCCTCTCCCTTTAATTTCTTACTTTGCCTGATGAATTTGCTCTGTTGGGCCTCATGGAGTTGTGACCTTTGTTGTCTTTTTCTAGGATATTGTTTAGAATTGTTTGGAGTGCTGGTTTAATATTCATGAAGTTTCTCAAGTGTACTTTGTCATGGAAGTATCTTATTTCCCCATTAATTTTGAAAGATAGTTTTTCAGGATACGTAAATCTAGGTTGGAGGTTGTTTTCTTTTAGGACTTGAAATACCTTACTCCAGGGTCTTCTTGACTTCATGGTTTGTATTGAAAAGTCTACTGTGATTCTGATGGGCTTTCCTTTGCATGTGATTTGTTTCTTTTCTCTAACTGTTTGTAGTATTTTGTTCTTCTATTGGATTTCCGGGATCTTGATTATTATATGTCTAGGTGTAGATTTTTTTTGATCATGGCTAGTTGGAGTCCTATTCTTCACTTATCTGTATGTCAAATTCTTTTGTTCTGTTTGGGAAGTTTTCTGTTATTAATTCTGTGAACAGTTTTTAAAAATTAATTTGTACTTTCTCCTCCTTTTTCATGGACTCCTATCAATCTTATATTATTCTTCTTTGCATCATCTAGGACCTGTTGGATTGATTTCTCGTGGTCCCTTACTATTTTTAAGAGGTCTCTCTTTTCATGGTCTCTGACTGCCATTCTGTCTTCTATATCTGATATTCTGTCTTCAGATTGGCTCAGTCTGCTGTGTATGCTTTTAATAGAGTTTTAATCTCCTGGATATCTGTTCAAATCTGTTTCATGGATTCCATTTCTTTCCTATGTTGGGCATTCATGGTTTCCATTTCTTTCCTATGTTGGGCATTCATGATTTCCGTCATGGTCCTGAACTCATCTCTTTTTTTTAATCTGTTTCTGTTCTAGAGTCTCTAATTGAGACTTTCATTCTGCTTACCATTTCTGTAGTTATCTGGGAGATTACTTCTGTTTTGAATTTTTCTAGAGCCTCATTTATCTGTTTTGTCACTTTCTGTGCTATCATTTCAGGGTGTCCAGGTGGTTGATTATCAGACTTTTCTACCCTGTTTCTCCCAGAATTTGCTATGATGGGGTGGAAGTCTGGGTTTGTGCCTTGCTTAAATGTCATCTCATTTCTATTTTTCTTGTTGGTACTGTCCTTGGTTTAATTCCTGGGTTGATACTTTGATATTGCTTAATGTAAGTATCTTTGTTGTTTGTATTTAGAACCCTTGTGGAATGCTTGTTTCTCAGAGGTGTCTTCCAGATATAGCTGGTCTTTAGGTTTTGAGTCTCTAATGGCTTTGACGCTATCTCATTTTCATTATACCAGGAAAGACAACTGATTAGATCAATCACAACAGCTTAGTCCGAATGATACAATCAGCAGCAACAATAGCATCAAGTACAGCTTGGAAAATAACAATTTGTGGTAGTTACTAATCTATCACCTTTAACTGTGTGAATTAAATCAGAATTGAGGACCAGCACAAAATATGTTTATAGTCAACAAACTCTTCAATATAGCAACCTTACCCTTCAGGATGGGGACTTAGAAGGAGTTGGAGAAAGAGGGATAGATAGATAGAAGAACAGGGAAAGGTTAGTAGTGAGGCCAGAGCACAGAGGAAGATCACACAAACTCCAGGAAACTGTTGAAGACAAGAGGAAAAGATAGAATAAAAGAACAAAGACAAGAACAGAACAACCTAACAGCAATAGGGAGGATTTACTTTCCTTTAAAACTAATGACAATTGAAAGAAGGAAAAAGAGAAGAAAAGAAAAAGAAAGAAGAAATCTGATTAGGATAGGAGCAGGAACAAAAAGGGAGATGAAGAACAATGTGGGAGAGCAAGAGAGAGAAAAAAAGAAAAAAGAGACAAAGAAAAGAGGAAGAAAAATTTGAAAACAATAGAAAAAAATTAAAATTAAAAATAAGGAAAAAATAATAATTTTGAGAATAACAAATAAAGACTAAAAATGAAGGGCCTCCTTCAGGGTATGTGTCTGCTGTCACAATAGACAATGTGGACAGTGGTGTGCAGGTATAAATCAATGAGTCTCAGCAAGCCAGTAGCAGACCCAGGAGATTCAGCTGATTTCTTGCTGCAAGTCCCAAGTTGAGCTCCCTGTCCTCCTGCTGTGTTGAACTCTGCAAGCAAGGTTCTACGGCAGGTTCCAGCTGCCCTTCCCCTGAAGAGAGTCCAGGTTCTGATGGGAGGTGGTGATCCCTCCAACTTACCAAGCATGGTGGTCTTGTGTGCCTTTATTACAGAGATTCTGTTCACTTTTCCAGTGGGCTTTAATTTTCATCAAGGAGCCTGAGAGAGGCCCTGTTTCTGTTGTTCACTTCTGCTCTATCTTCTGGAGCTCAGGACAATAGCCTTTATGACCCCCTGTGCCTCTGCAGTATAGAACCAGGTACCAATGCAGCCAGGAGGTTGGTGGGGTGGTGGCCTGAGCTGGTGCTACAGGTGCCCTCAAGGCTCCACTCATCGCTCGGAGGTGGGGTGGGGGCGGGGAAGGTGGCAGCCCCAGCTCCACTCAGCTGAAGTCCTCACCTGTCCCCTTGCTCCTCGCTCGGAGGTGGGGAGGGAAAGTCTATTTCTAGAAGGCCGTCTGAAAGAAGCACACATGGGGATATATGTGCAACTCAGAATCTCCTTCCACTTATGGGATTCAGCAGATACACCCATGAACCTGAGGAAAGAGAGCTCTTAGAGAGTAGATTTAAGGCTTGCTGTGGACTACGGATAGCCTAACTCCAAAGTAAGTACAGTACTTAATACTGAGTCTGCTGTGCGTGGTGGTGCATTCCTGTAATCCCAGCACTTGGGAGGCAGAGGCAGGGGGATTCCCTGAGTTCCAGGCCAGCCTATGCTGCATAGTGAATTAAAGGCCAGCCTGAGCTACATAGCAGTCCCTGTCTAAAGAAGAAGAAAAAAGAGTTGCTAGTTACACAGACAGGTTTCTGATTAGGCACACACATAGTGAGTTGACATTCTGTATCTGTGGCTTCTTCATCTGTGGATTCAGCTAAGTGCACATGGAAAATATTTGGAAGAAATGCATCTGTACTGTATATGTACAGGCTCCATTCTTGTCACTTTCCCTAAACAATGCAGCATAATTACTATTTATACATTTACATTGTATTAAGTATTACAACAAGCAATCTAAAGATGATCTTAAATATATAGGAGGCTGTGCATAGGTTTTTGTAAGTGCTACACATTTTCTATGAACACTTGAGCACAAGGAGTTCTGGTATCCTGGGGAAGGATAAACGGCCCCTGAGCACATAAGGATAACTGTTTATATGCATGCATATTGAGAATGCAGTGATAAAGCATTACATATCAAAACTTGTAAATGCAGCTAAGCCAATATTTGGAGGGGAATAAATATTTATATTAGAGGAAGAGAAATGTCCCAATTTAATGAGCAAAGCAGAAAATTAAGTAGGAGATTAAAAAAAGAGTAGATCCCAAGAATGTAGAAGGAGGGAGGTAATAGAAATAAGAGAGAAAATGCTTAAAATAGAAAATAAATATAAAATAGAGGGAATCAAGACACCTAGATCCTCCTATATAACAACAAAGAAAACAGACAAACTAAGACAAAGTATAAGGAAAGAAAAACTGAGAAGGCCCAAGTCACCCTGAGAATGAAAATAGGCATACAACTAGGGACAGAGGAACCCTTAAACATAAGAGAATGCTAACAAGAGCAAAACCCATAAAAACAGGGAGAGATGGGTAATTATCTCCAAAAACATATGTTGGCAAAATTGAAAATGAAAAAGAATCCAAATAGACCTCTAACCATTAAAGAAATGGACCCAGTAGTTTAAAAAAATCTACTGTACTTAATACTACACAAAATGCCAGAACCAGATGGTTTTACAAGAGAATTCTACCAAATATTAATAGGACATCTTATATATCTTAACATACAGAATGTCCCCAAGAACAGAAAGGAGGGCCTGCTCTCTGACTCACTTACTGAGGAAACTTTGTTTTTATACAAAGCAGGAAAGGATAGCATAAGAGGGGGAAAGGTCATCTTCCTTACAGGGGCAGACATGAAAATCATGAGACTGGCAGAGTTCCTCAAGGAGTAAAAGAAATAGATCATCGCAAATCAAAGGAATAAATTGAAAACCTATTCATGTAACTCACTGTGTTAACAGTTTAAAATTCTACATTTGTTCATAGGAAACTGGGAATAGAAATATGAGCTCTTAACTTGATGGAAAACATTTACGAAAAAGCCATACAGCCATCAGCTAGAAGTGGTAAAACATTAGGATAAGTCTCTTTTTTTGTTGTTTTGGTTTTAAAAAAATTTAATCTGATTTATGAAAACATAAACAATTTTCAGGTATCACATCATGGTAACCATATCTATTTAGCAAAACATTTGTCATTTCTTTATGGTAAAAACACTGAAAATGCTTTTGTCCAGCTTTTGGAAACATGCAGTGTGTTATTGTTCTCTATGGTCACCATACTGTGCACATCAGAGCACCTTGCTATTCACTGTGGCTTAGCACCAATTGGTCAGTCACCTCCTCCTTATTTAAAGAGAGTAAGTATAAAGTTAATGAAACCTGAGAATGTCTATTACTGCCCTTCCTTCCAGTATTTTACTTGAGCTACTGTCATAGGATATTAAAAAGAACTATGAAGTATAAGAATTTCCAAAGAGGAAGCAAAACTGAAATTATCTGTAGATGATATGATTGTTTACATAGAAAACTCAAGGGAATCTACACACAAGTAATCAGAATCAGTGGGAGTGTTTAGCCATATGGCTGGATATATGCAATGCACATGCAAAACAATGTTGTATAGAATAGAATGCAGTTGGAGAAATACATCATTAATATTGGCAACAAAAATATGTAGTAACAATGAATATATAGGTTACAAAAGTAGTCAAAGGTCTTTATGAAGGAAATTTCAAAATGTGATTGGAGTCCATAAGAGAAAACTTGAATAGATGGGTCAGATATTCCTGGAAGAAAAGATTCAGCAACATGGAGAAGTTCATTTTCCCAAACTATCTTAAGAATTCATTGAAATTTCAAATAATGTCCAACAATTAATTAACTTTTGGAAATGTACCAAGTTAATAAAAAAAAACTCACACAAAGAAGAAATTGTGAGGACAAATAAGGACTGATCTTGGGGAAGATTTGCTTACTGGGTATTTAGACTTTTTATGATGCTATAATAATAAACAAATAGTTCAAAGGAATGAAATAGAGAACTGACACAGAACAAGCATTGATACAGGCAGAGGTGGCCTTATAAATTAGCAGAACATGATGGACAGTTGAGTCAGCACCGAGGGAAGTGGTGAGACAGGCAAGACCACATCTCCACTGTGCATAGCCAAAAATGATTCCAGGGGCATTAAGACCCAAATGTGAAAGTAAAAATTTAAAAAAATTAAAGTATAGATAGGAGAAGATGTTTATGATCTCAGAATTGGCACAAATTTCTCTTTCCCTTTAAAAAAGGCAAAGACATACAACCAAAGTTTGGTTAGTTTGCTTGTTTTATTAGAAACAAGGCCAGCACGGGAGCACATGCCCATAATTCCAACACTGTGGAGGCATAGGCAGGAGGAGTGAGAATTCAAGACCAGCCTAAGCAATTTAATAAGACCCTGTCTCAAAATAACAAATAATAATAATAAAAGGGTTAGGGATGTAGCTCAGGATAGTGTCTAGTAACAAAAAAGCATAAAAGCAATAATAAAAAGTAAACAGATAAGTTACAGTCTAGGAGGTAATATTTGCAAACACATAATTGACCAAGGATTAACAGACAGATTACGTAAAGAATCCTTTCAGTTTCTAAGAAAAAAGCAAACAACCCACCTAGAATATGGGACAAAAGAACAATAAGTACTGCAATTTATATCAGCCATAACCCCAAAGACCAACACATGTGAAAATATGCTTAATCTCACAGCAAGCAGAAAGATGAAAATTAAAATAACAAGCAGATTGCAAGAAAGTCAAAGCTCACAGTACTGTACAAAGCTGGTGAGGAGGCAGGTGATTAGGGACCCTCTGAACCTGATGGCAGGAATGTAAACTAGACAGTGGAGAGAGGTGATCGGCAGTACGTGGTTGCAGACATTTGTCCTCTATGACCTGCCAATTGCCAGGTGAATCTCTGGATAGAGAAACTCATGCAGATGTCCAAGAGCCAAGCACTGGAATGTTTCTAGCAAGATATGTCTATATGCAGAGAATGGATCAATACAATGAATATACACTGTAGTAAAGTCTTTCTAACATGCACTGGTTTTCTATTCAGTAGAGGGAATGAAGTAGAGACATGGATGATTAATATTGGTATTGAGATTTGATAAATCTCAAAAAAATATAATGTGAACTAAAACATTTACAGAAGGATCTATAACATTTATAAACAGTTTGAAAAAGCAAGCACTATGTTATTTTTATCACATTTATGTGCACACAATAGAGTGAAAATAAAAAAATATGTTTGTGATTTATGAACTCCCTAATTGTGAAGCCAGACACTCTGGGGCATGGGTAGTGGAAAGTGATTGGAAAGGGGTGTGCAGGGGTCTTCAGCTATCATGTGAGACTTTATTTCTTAGGTAGTAAAAGAGCTATCTGAACCAGAGATTTTTACCAAGGTAATTTCTTTTAGTCTCATTTATTTTTGCTTTTGTTGCTTGTGTGTTGTGTCATACCCAAGTAATTATTGCCAAGACTTTTAATGGCATGAAGATTTTTCCTGTATTTTCTTCTAGGATTTTTATAGTTTAAAGTCTTGTTCTTAAATTTTTAGTTGACTTTTAAATAATTTAAAATATGATGTATAAAGGTCCAATTTCATTCTTTTGTATGTATATATCCAGTGCTTCCAGTATAATTTGTTGGAAAGACTACCATTTTCTCATTCTGCTTTCTTGGTACCCTATACCCTTGTATATGAGCAAGTTTATCTGTGGGCTCTCTATCCTATTTCATTGGTCATATGTGGGTTTTTTTTGTTTTGTTTTGGTACTCAGGATCGAACTCGGGACCTCGCGGTTGTGAGGCAAGTGGCAGACCACTGAGCTAAATCCCCGGCCTGGTCTATATGTGTTTTCAAAATGCTATCCTATTTTAATACTATAGCTTAGTATTGTGCTTTGAAATAAAAAAGGTGATAGTTTAGCTTTATTCTTTCTCAAAATTGCTTTGGTTATTCTTGGTCTTTGTGGTTTCATATGAAGTTTAGAGTTTTTCTTCTGCTTCTGTAAAAATTGCTGTTCAAATTTTAATAGGGATAACATTGACTCTGTAAATTGCTTTGGATAGTATGAACATTTAAAAAAATGTTCAAAATTCCTATCCACAAACATAGGCTGTCCTTCCAATTTATTTGTATTTTAACAGCTTTCACTAATGTTTATACTTTTTCCTCTCATTAGTTAAATTTATTTCTAAGCTTTTTATTCTTTTGGATGACAAAATGAAAATTCCCCCTTTAGTTTCCTCTTTGGATAATTCATTGTTAGTGTACAGATTTTTGCATGCTGATTTTGTATTCTGATGCTTTATTGAGTTCATTCATTAGTTCCAATCATGTGTGTGTGTGTTTGTGTGTGTGTAGTCTGTAGTCTGTAGTGTTCTTTACATATGAAATAATCTCATCTGCAAACAGAGATCATTTTACTTCTTCATCTATGTTGGATAACATTTATTTTGAAGGGGTGAGAGGGGGCATACTCACCTTCTTCTTCATTTTAGAAGAAAAGCTTTCCGTTTTTCACCATTGTGTATGGTACTAACTGTGGGCTTTTTCTTTTTCTTGTGCAGCCTTTATTATGCTTTGGTAAATTCTTTATATAGCCAGTTTGTTCAGTTTTTATCACGAAAAGGGGCTCAGTAATTTCAAATAGATTTTCAACATCATTGAGATGATTATATGATTTTAATCCTTCATTACGTTAATGTGGTGCGTTGCATTTATTGATCTTCATGTATTGAACTATCCTTGAACCCCAAGGAAAAGTCCTACTTGGTCATGATATACTATCCTTCTAATGTGCTGTTGATTTCAGTTTTCTAATATTTTTTTAAATTAATTTTAATTGACACATAAATTAAATTTAATTGACACATATACACTTATGGGGTATCATGTTAACGTTATATACTGCTCAAAAGAAGTCAGAGCTTGCTAGTATTTTTCTAGAACTTTTTTCATCTAGCCCATAAGGGGTGAACACAGAATTATAAGTCCTGAATTTTTATCCTTGTACTGTCTTCTTCTCCCTTTGGCATAAGGATAAAGCTGACATTATAAAATTTCTTTGGAAATATTCCCTCATCTTTAATTTTTGGAAGGAGTAGCAGAATGATAGGAGCTAGGTGGACATGGTAGCACACGCCTGTAATCTCATCACTCCGTGAAGCTGAGGCAGGAGGACTGCAAATTCAACTCCAGTCTGTACAGTTTAATGACCTAGCAAGACCTTGTCTCAAAAGAAAAAATAAAAAAGGTAAAGAATATAACTCAGTGCTAAAGCCCTGGATTCAAACCCCAATACCAAAAACAAACGAACAATTGGAGCTGCTTCTGCTTTAGATGTTTGGTCTAGTCCTGACTTTTTGGGAGGATTCTGATTACTGATTTAATGTCCTTATTTAGTCTCCTTATTGGTGCGTTTAGATTTTTCTTTTCTTAGTAATTAAGTCTTGGGATTTATGTTTCTAAGAATTTATCCCTTTATTCTAAGTTATTCAAGTTGTTGGGATAATTATTCAAAATAATCTGTTATGGTCCTTTTTTATTTCTAAGGCATAAATTATAATGCCATTTTTTAATTTTAATTGAACTTTCTCTTTTTTTGTTAGACTAAGGGTTTATTGATTTTGTTTATTTTGTAAAAGAGCTTATGGTTTCATTGATCTTAATGTATTATTTTTTTTCTGTTTTCTCCCTCCTGCTCACTTTGAGCTTAGCTTTTCTTCTTTTTCTAATTATGTCAGGGCAAAGGTTAGATTGCTGATTTGACATCTTTCTTCTTCTTTAATGTAGGCATTTGTTTATAAAAACTTCTCTTTTGGAACTTTTCTTCATCCCAAAAGTTTTAATATGGTATATTTTCATTTTAATTTGTCTTGAGATGTTTTATAATTTTTCTTTACTTTTTGACCCATTGGTTATTCAAGTGCATTGTTTTATTTTACGTATTTATGAATTTTCTGGTATCCCTTCTCTTATTAATTTTATTTTCTTCTCTTATTAATTTCATTTTATGGGCTGGGAACTTATCTCAGTCATTCTATCACCTGCCCTAGAAGTGCAAGGACCCGAATTTGATCCCCAGTACCAAAAAAACGTTTTTTTTATTGTGATCTGAGCAGATATTTAATACAAGTTCAATCTTCTTAAATACGTTAAAGCTGTTTTTGTCACCTAACATGTACTCTGTCCTGGAAAATGTCTCATTTGAGCTGGAAAAGAATGTGCATTCTGGTGTTGTTGGATAAAATATTCTGAAGATATGTATTTGGTCTGCTGCTTCCTTATTGACTTTGTACATGGATATTATGTTTATCATCAAAAGTGGGGTCTTAAAGCTTCCTGCTGGTATGTTATTGCTCTCAATGTTTGTTTCATATATTTAGGTGCTCTGATGTTTTGTGTATTTATATTCACATTTGTTATAGCTACCTGTTGAATAGACCTTTTATCATCACATAACTACCTTATTTGTCTGTTGTGACATTTTGTCTTATATAAGTACAGCCACTATTACTCTTTTACTCTCCTTTGATTTCCATTTGCCTGGAATATCTTTTTCCACCCCTTCCCTTTCAGCCTTTGTGCGTCTTTAAATCTAAGTCAGTTTCTTCAAGAAAGGGCATAGGTGGAACTTTTGTTTTTTTAAATTCATTCAGTTATTTTATGTCTTTTGGTTGAGGAGTTTAATCCATTTAGATTTAATGGAATTGTTGATAAGTAGGGACTTAATTGTTGGCATTTTATTGTTTTCTGGGGTTTTTTTTTTGGTTCTTGTTTTCTCCCTTCCTCTTTTGCTGTCTTCTTTGTGATTTGATGAGTTTTTGTAGTGATGGTTTGATTTCACATTTCATTCTCCTCCTTTGTGTATCTACTGTAGTATTTTCTTTGTGGTACCATGAGGTTTACATAGAATGTCTACACTTATGGCAGTCTATTTTAAGTTAATAACAACTTTACTTCCATAATATATAAAAAATCTGCACCGTTACCCCTCCCACTTCATTATATAACAATTATCTTTTATTCTATGTATCTATTAATAAGTGTTTATAGGTATTCTAATACTTTTTGTCTTTTAACTTTTATACCAGAGTTAAAAGTGATTCACACACCTTATTCCAGTATTCTTTGTTCTTCTACACATTTAGCTTCATCAGACAGTTTTATATACTCACATTGGTGCTTAGCAACCTTTTGTTTCTGTTTGAAGAACTCCCTTTAGCATTGCTTGGAAGGCTGGCCGGTCTAGTGAGTTTCTGTGTAATAGCTCTAATAGATTATTCTGTGTATTACTTAGAATTCTCCATATGCAAGACCATATCATCTGTAAACAAAGAGTTTTACATCTTTTTTTCTGTTTATTTCCTTTTCTTGTCCAACTATGTCCAAAGAACATTTTTTGTACAAGAGTAAAGCCTGATGCCATATTGAATAAGTTTGAAACCAGTCTCAGAAATTGTTCATTCCTCATTCCCTTCTCTCGTCAGTGCTCACCATGGGCTGGAGAGAGAGCCCTGACATTATGGAGTTGATAGACAGAGGCAGCAAAAGAAGTCAGTGAGTAAATAAGAAGATGGTTAATAGTTTGATAAGATCCTACAAGGGACATTGTCATGACAGCATGGTAAAGACTATCTTGTGGGGAAGGGATCGTGTTACTTTTGGTACTATTTAGAAAATTATTCATCTCAACTCTTTCTATAATCTAAGAGCTCCATCTACATGCGTCCCCAACAGGTTGTATTCATCTGGCCCTGACATTAATACTTCCTGGAAGAGGTAACTCATCACTTCTGTAGGAATCTATTCTTTCAGTCTACTCCATTTTGCAAACAGTCCCTTTCTTAGTATTAAACCCCAATCCCTCTCTTGAGCCTGTCCACTCCTGGCCTTGGTTCTACCCAATGGAGCTTATTTCTCTGCATCACTGAGGACAACCAGATTTTCCCTAGACAACTGACTGTCTGCTGGTCACTCAAGTGAGAGCTTTGCTGAGAAATAACAGACCGATACATTGCTCTTGACATTCTGAAATAGGTGCAGTTATCACTACTCCCAATGTTGAGGTAGTGCATAGTTTGGATCCTGTGGAGCCCCAAGGTTCACATGTTAAAGGGTTGGTCTGTGGATGGCACTAATGGGAAGTAGTGGAACTCTTAAGAAGTGACGTCTGGTGGGAGGTCTTTAGGTCACTGGAGGTTTGCACCTAAGGGAGAATGCTGACCTCTGACCCCTACTTCTTCCTCTCTTTGCTTTCTGGCCATGAGCTGAGTGGTTTGGGCTGTGATGTAGCTGCTTTGTGCAGACACAGAAAAGCATAGCCAATTTACCCTGGAGTGAAACTCCAAAACTATGAATCAGAATAAACCTTTCCTCTTTATAAATGGATGATCTCCAATATTTTGTTATAGTGATGGAATGCTGACTCACACAGATGAGAAGAGGGAGGCTCAGAGAGGCTGAATAAATTCCCTACACATGCAGCCTGGAGCTTAGATTAGCATGGACGTGAACTGGCAGGGTTAGAAGTGAAGGGCAGCTATCCTCTACCAACAGGAAACTAGAATCCAGAGTGTGTTTGTGGCATGGGCATCAGAAACCCCTTCAGATAACCTTCACACACTGACAGCCTGGAAATGCCAGTGGGAAATTCACACACTTCTGGTACTGAGGTGGGAAAAAGAACCCAGTGCTGCATACCTTCTGCCTCAAGGCAGACCTCAGGCACTGAGAGAAGCTGCCATCATCATCTGTCTTTCTGATGACTCAAGTGTGGAAGCACACAAGATTTTTTTAATCTGTGGGTTTGATTTGTGACAACTTGCTGATGTTCTTTGGCAACATGTCTACTCATTCCACTTAATTAAACAGTTAAAAATGACTGATAAAACACAAGGGATTTTTGTGAAGTTTTTAAAGACTCAAAACTGAAATTTAAGCATGGCAGTAGGTGAAAAAAAAAATGAAAACTTGCAGATCATTTCCTTCCTTTGGTGCATTAGATTTGAATTTTAGAGTAAGGGAAACCAATCTAGTTTCTTTCTTCTGAAGTCTCTCTTATCCATGCTTGATCTTCAGGGTGAAGAGAGTGAAAGCCTGGTTGATGGCATTGCTCAGGGTGCAGTGGTTTGAAGCAAAACTCTGGGCCATGCCCTTGGGGCTTCAACTTCTATTACTCATCCCCTTAGTGACCTCTGGGACTGAGCTAGTCAGCTTTCCGTGCTATACAAAAATACCTGCGATAAATTGATTTAAACAGAGAAGAAAGCTTTGCTACAGCTCATAGTTCCAGATGTTTTAGTCCTGATTGGCCCCATAGGTTTTGGGCCTGCGGCAGCCCATCATGATGGAGTCATATGGTGGAGGTGGTTCACGCATCGCTCGGCTGGGTGCAAGAGAGTGAGAGGAAGAGACCACAGTGCCATGACCCTCTTTAAAGTCACATCCACAGCAACCTCCTAACACTCCTCATTAGGCTCTGTGAATTCTCCACCTCCCCCCAACAGCCCTACCTGGGGACCAAGTCTTTAACACGTGGACCTTTGAAGGACTCTCAGATCTATCCACAGCAGGTGCATTACCTAAACAGCTAGGGCCCTGGAAGCTTCCTCTACCCTGGAGGACCTCTACCCTCTGAGGATTATTCCAACAGTTAACAAGTAAAAACATGCAAAGTGCTCAGAACCGGGCCTAACGCAGAGCAGCACTTTATAAATGGGAATCACTGTCCCCTCACTGTCCCCTCATCCCCAGATGGAGGACACTGGCTAATTTGAACTCCAGTTTATTGTTGACACTGTGAGTGGAGTGTTTATAACATTATCTTGCAAGAGAGTGTTGTAGTCAGAGTTGGCAAGGGAATAGATTTACTACAGGACACATAATTTATAGGGTTATTTTATAATATTCACCCAAAAAGTCAAATGCAGAGGAGTGCAAGAGATCCAGCTGAATACTAGAGACCCAAAGAATCCAGCCGAGGGCCTGGAACCCACAGCAGTGTCTCACACAAGCCCAGTTGAAGGCCTAGAGCCCAATGCAATGTCCTCCATAAGTCCAACCAGAGGCCTAGAGCCCACAGCAATATCTCATGCTTGTCTGTATTGAGGATCTGCACTAGGAAGGCTCAAAGGCCAGTGATGGAAACTAAAAAGTCTACCCCTGCAGGGTAAAGAATTTGTGCCACCAGGCTGAGGGATCTACACAGGAGCCAGGAAGTGATGCTCATAGCAAAGATTGGAGTCCCCCTGAGGAGAACAGCAGCTATTACCAGTAACAGTGAGGACCCAAGCTCCTCCGATGATGAGAACAGCCAAGTTTGCAGCAGGAAAGCAGCAGGCCAAATACACATGTTCAGAATATTTTATCCAAAAACAGCAGAATACACATTCTTTTCCAGCTCAAATGAGACATTTTCCAGGACAGAGTACATGTTAGGAGACAAAAACAGCTTTAACAAGCAGCAAGCTTCTAGAAAATCAAAAGCCCACGATCTTCACCTCCAATTCTTTTTATGCCATTGGCAGCAATCCTTAGGTGGGTCTTCCACACCCAACCTCACTGATTCAGTTCATCTGGTTGACCATTAGTTAATCTATCTCAGAGAGATACCTCAATTGTGTGGAACTCCTGTTCCAGGCAAGTATTCCTGAGACACCTGTAAATTTGTAATCTTCAAACTCAAGAGCTGTGCTGGGCCTGAGGGACTGACCCTGCTCCTGGTGGCTTCTGTGTCCTGGATTTGGTTTGTGATTGTACCTGGTTGTGTACTTAATAGTATGAGAGGAAGAAAATTCTCAAGGATGGAAAAGCTTGTATCTAGCGATGGTGGTGATTTGAAACAAAATTCCTGAGGGCTGCAGACAGGCAGGTCTGTGCATGCCCTACCGAGGTCCTGAGTCACACAGAAGACGCTGAATCAGCCCGCTGCAGACAGGCAGGTATGTGCACGCCCTACCGAGGTCCTGAGTCAAGCGGAAGACACCGAATCACCCCACTGCAGACAGGCAGCCACCTGATTACACATTACAAAGGCACAGAGGACACCAGAACACCAGACCAAGGTACTGAGTCCCACTGTTCCCGGCCCAGAGGTAGGGGCTTCTGAGCCATCATCCCACTGCTCCTGGTCCAGAGGAAGGGGCTTCCCGGTCACCATCCCTCCCGCTGCTTCCAGCCCAGAGGAGAGGGTTTTTGGGCCACCTTCTGTCCTGCTGCTCCTGGCCCAGAGGAAGGGGCTTCTGGGCCACCATCCCTCCCACCGCTCCCGGCCCGGAGGGAGGGGCTTCTGAGCCACCATCCCACTGCTCCTGGTCCAGAGGAAGGGGTTTCCCGGCCACCATCCCTCCCGCTGCTCCCAGCCCACAGGAAAGGGCTTTTGGGTCACCATCCCTACTGCTGCTCCTGGCCCCTGTCCCACCTCACCCACTTCAGAGGAGGTAATCTGTGCAGGCGCTAACAGTCCCCTGCCCCAGTGGAAATGAGAAAACACATAAATAAGTCTCAAAACCAGACTTCCTTATCACCTACAGCAACCCCAAAGGGAAAGGAGATGGAACACTCTGATACTCAACCACCTGGACCCACTGAACTGGCAACAAAAGGGGATCTGGAAAAAATGA
>NW_004624868.1:1551893-1566693 GCF_000247695.1 Heterocephalus glaber
GTAATTGTGTTGTATGCCTACAATGTACCAATAAAAGAATTTAATACAAAAAAAAATTCCTGAGATTTCTCAGTGCTGTTCATTATATATATATATTTAGTACCTGTTTGCAGCACATAATGACTCCATTCATCACAGGGAGTTGGTACATGTACATAAATAGCTTAATTCTTTGTACATCTTCCTCTCCATTCCCTCCCCCTCCCTTCATCTCTTGGTTTTCTTCCCATTTGCAAAATACATTGAACATTCTCTTCTAGTAAGTTCTTGAGACACTGCGATGTGCCAGAAGCCATCTACAGGCTCCTAACATTCTTAAATCTATTTGTGGTTAAGTTTATAACTCAGGGTCCCGAGGTCATAAAGCTAGTTTTAAATATCACTGTCAGAAGGAGACATTGTGCTTTCGGGTGGGTCTGAGCAGGGAGTGGAGATGCCTGCCACTCTCTCTCCCTTCTCTACATCCCTTCCTTGCACATGACCTTCTGCCCAGCCAGTCTTGAGTTATGGGACAGATGCTGACTTGGGCAGGGATCCTCAGATCCTTCTTGCGAGGAATTTGTGATGCAAGCTAGGACAGGGAGAACCAGTTGGATGTGGTAGGTATTTGAATGGAGGGGGCATAGGTCTGAGGGTGGTAAGAGGGAGCCCAAGCAGGTCAAGGGGAGTGGAGAAACCATGAACTACAGAAGGAAGCTGCTTGCAGAGAAGCAAGTTGATAGAAGATGTTAGGAGCCCCCTGAGTGGGTTGTTGAGGGCTGTTGAGTCCTTGATGGGCCCTTGCAGCCCTGGCAGCTCATCCCTGCATACCTGCAGCAGTGGTCCTCTGTGGCCAGACAGCCCCGATGCCTCATCTGAAGTACACCATGCTCCCGGATTATCTTTCTTTGAAGAGAAGAAAATGTGTCTTTCTTGTCATCTTGTCATTATTGGTTTTCTGTTTGATATTCTACTTTTTGAGAAAAGGAATGTTAGCTGTTCCATAGATTAACAGATTCACAAGCAGTACAAACTCTTTGTAGATAGGTTGAAAATGGAAATAAGCAAAATATACCAATAAGCCCTGACAGCTCTCCCAACAGAGACAGGGCAATGGAATTCTAAATTCTATGTACCTGCTAGGGCCACGGGGCAGCACCTCTGGGCTCATTGGTCTCATGGTCTCCCCAGTGCACTAAGCTATGCCAGCTTGTCATACTTTGTTCGGGTGTCGAGTCACCTGTGAGCATTGGCTGTGGCAACTGCCTATCAGGTAGTGGAGCTGGCTGAACCAAGGCTGATGGGTCTGGGTGTTTTCTGGGAGCTTTGACCACCCCAGCCTTGAGAGCACCATCCTTGGGGGAAAGGTGCTCACCCATCACCCCAGCTCTGTGTTTTCAAGTCACTTGGTCTACAGGTCAGGGCTGGGGCTGAGAGTATGTGTTTGGAGCAGCCCCCAGGGAAGACCCCATGCCAGGAGGCCTCTGAGAGCAGGAAGAGCTGGGAAGCTCAGGTATGGGTAGTGGTATTGGCGTCATCTGCTTGGTGCAGTCTACTGGAGGGGGCCAGTGCTCTAGGACAGCTGTCTTCTGCCCCTCTGGGAAGATGGATCCAACCACAGGATGTGCTATCAAGTACCCTGCACTTAAAGTCACCCACTAATTCAAATAATGCAGAAGGTTAGGTGGGAATGAAAGACCCCTGAGGCCCAAGAGAGGAGCGTTCACATTCAAAACCCTTTCTGATGACAGAGGGAGGTGAGCAGGGAAAGAAAGAGACAGAGAAGAAGAGATGGAGAGACAGAGAGAGGAGAGAGATAGAGACAGAGACAAAGTCAGCAGCAGAGTGGAGCAGTAGCAGAAAGAGAGAATGTGGCAAGATATCATCCACTCTGAGCCCCTGGGAAGGAGATCAGGGCTCTTTGCATTGTTGCAATTTTGTCCTATGGCAGTTTTCAAAGTAAACAGAAGAAACAGGAGGATGTACTGACAACCGGGGGGCCACACATAGATGGACCAAGCTATACTCATGGCTGCCACATTTAGCAGGTAACAACCCAGGAGCCCCAGCCATCTGTAAATTTCTGGTAAACATTAAGAACCCATTTGGGGTAAGTGCCCCTGCCCTCAGTGGTTGGCCCAACAGTGGAGGACACTGCAGCTAGGGAGAGAGAGGCTTCATCCTGCTACTCAGGATGCTCAGGGAAGGCTGAGCTTTGTGCATGGAAGAGTGTGGCTGGTGGGGGACAGCTCAGCCTTGGCTGGCTTTGGTGGTTAGGGTGTGGGTGACCCTGTCTTGGCCCACAGTGCCCAGGTAGCATCAGTGGGGATGCACCATGCTGAATGACCCAGCTCTGCTGTTGTGTTGCTTTGGGAGCTGCTGGCTCAGGCTGTGATGCCAGACATGGCACATATATACCGGCAGTGCTGTGCAAGCTTCTGTCTCCTCACCTCCATACAAGGAGGTGCTCATAATTGAGGATGGCCAGTAATGAGGCTGGTGGATCCCTTTGGGGCTGAGTACCAAGCCCGGCCCTTCCTGTGTGCACTAGGTGCACTCTCGTTGTGCTCGGTTGTCCCTCTCTTGCCTCCCAAGGAAGGCTTGGGTTTGCAGGCCCAGGCCCTGCATGGGGCTGATGCTGCATAGCTGGGGTGAGTGGAGAAGGCTGGGTTGGCAGTACTGCAGTGCTTTGCTTAGAGCTGACCAGGGGCCCCTCCTGGAAGGCAGGAAGGAAAACATGCTGCAGGTGGAGGGAGGTAAGGGACAGGGCTGCCAGGTGACAAGAATCTGTTGGGGGAGGGTGTGGAGGCAGGAGGGTCACACCAGTGTTCTACAGGTCACAGCTCTTTGCACCTTTTGAGGGATTCTTGAACCCCCTGAGCTTTCCTCATGCATTTGAAGATGGCTGTGTATAGGAGACCCTTGAATTATGAACTCAATTTGTTCTCAAGAGCTGCTTGTAACTCAAGCTGGTTTTAAATCAAAACTATTTTTCCCATAAGAAATCATGGAAATACTCATAATGCATTCCAAACCTCCCAAAGCACCCCTTAACTAACCTTTCCATAATTAAAAAGGGTTGTATAATGTGTGTAATTTACCAGAAACACCAATAATTTTCCTAGTGTATTCGCCAAAAAATTATAAAATGTGCCTAGTTTACGAGAAACAACAGTTTCATACTGTACTCATCATTCAAGCTGACATCTTTGGCTTTCAGAAAGGGAGGATGAAATGGAAGGTGGTTATTGTTCTGAAGGAGAGACCCCTTCCATAAGAACATCAGGAATCTGATCTCTGGTGTGCTTCCTGTCCTTGGGAGAGTTTGTAGCCCACTAGGACCTGCTTCTGGCTTGCTAGGTCTCAAACTTTTTAAAACTAAAAACTGGTCTAAGGTTGTCTGTTTCTGTCTTTTCTTTAACACTGTTCTGCAGTATGACATGACACTGTCATTAAGCAAGTGAATACAATGATTGACTTTTTTTCTGTCTGGCTGGTCTTCTCTACAAATGTTTGTAGCGTTGTCTATTTTTTAAAGCTTTCCTTTATTTCAGAATAAGAACTTTGCTGCACAAATTCTTGATACTCCCCCTGCTCTTCAGAAAGCTCCTCAGCTGCCATTCTGTTGCGCAGCCCAAAGTTGCTGAAGTTCTTCTGTAGACAATTCCTCTGAGTGTTCCTCCACCCGCTTCTCAACATCACCACTGTCTACCTGCAAGCCTATGGACTCTGCTATAGTGACGATGTCATCAACCACAGGATCAATTGAAGGCTCAGGCTCCTCTACACAGCCTTCAAAGTCTCTCCTGTGTTCAATTTTAGGCCATACTTTCTTCCAGGCAGATCTCTCTGTCCTTAGAGAGACATTGGTCCAAGATTTCTCAACTAACCCCACACAGAAAAGGATGTTGTAATGTTCCTTCCAGAACTCTTTAAAGGGTAAATCTGTATATGAGAACATCTGGAAGCACCTCAGGAACAGTTCTTTGATGTCTAGCTTCTGAAAGTTAGCTATAATCTGCTGGTCCACAGGCTGAAGTAGAGGTGTTGTATTAGGTGGGAGGAACTCAATTGAGAGCCATGGGAATTCTTCAGCCAGTTCTTCTTCCAAATCTCACTAGTGAGCAGGAGCATTGTTTATGATGAGGAGAGCCTTGAGTGGTAAACCTTTGTCCTCTAAATATTTCTTAACAGTAGAACAGAAAACCTCCCTGTCCACTCAAGAAAAAGTACTCTTTTTACCCAGGCTTTTGTGTTAGATCTCCACGTGACCCCTTAACCTATTCTTCATAACTTTATATTTTCTAAATGCTGTAGGGATCTCCAAGTGACAAACCAAGAGAAGCTTTATTTTGAGGTCACCACTCACCCTGGCACATAGCAATAAGGTTAGCCTATCCTTCAGAGGCTTGTGGCCTGGCATTTTCTTCTCTTCTTGGGTATTTATGTTTTTCTTCCAGAAAATGCCAGTTTCATCACAGTCGAAAACTTGATGAGAGCAAAAGCCATTCCTCTGTGTCATCATTTTGAAGTGGTATATTTAATTTTCAGCAGCCCTTTTATCAGCACTGGCTGCTTCACCATGCCTAGTTACGCTATGAACCCCAGTTCTCACTTTAAAATTATGAAACCAATCCCTTATTGGCATGAAATGTTTCACCGTTATCACTCCGTGATGGATCATCCTTTATAAGGTCTGCATTTATAGCGCTAGCTTTTCACAAATTGCAGACTCAGTCTATAACCTGCCATCTGCCTTTTGTTTATGCACACTGATGAGAGCCTTTCTACCTCATCTAGCACTGTTGATGGTGACTTACTAATTTGAGTAACACCTTAAGCAGCACTAAGCTTCCTGACACAATCTTCTCTCTGGGAGACTGTGGAGGCGGTGGATTTCCACGTGCTGTACGTATCAGCAAGATCGGTCACACGCACAACACTCTCATATTTCTCCACAATTGTCTTCTTTCGATTGTGACTGCTTTCATTACCTTCACTTCCTTCCTTATCTTCTTTTTTAGCTTTTTTGGGAGCCATTTTGATAGCAGTAGTTGTAGCAATTATGCAAAGCACTGACTGAAATCATGTCCACAAACATAGGCCTCTGGGGTCAGACTGATGCTTATGTATGCTTACATACGCTTTTCGGGCATCGCGAGTCTTTGTTTACAATAGCTCTAGAGGCCAGCATTCAGATCATAACTCAAGATTTTGGTTGTAAGTTGAAATTAAATTTCTGGTCATAACCCAAGTTGTCCTTATGTCAGGCTGGTCATAACTTGAGGGTCCACTGTAATTCCTTTCTTCAGGACCCAACTTGAAAGCTGGCCCCCAGAAGCCACCAAAGTAGTGACCACACACCATCCTCTTCTCATTAGGGCCTCTTGACAAATAGGTACCCTTGGCTTCCAGATTTTAATTCCTCTTTTATTGTTCCAATGACTGTGTCACCTCGGAGAAGAATACAAACTGGAATATTCTTGCAGAAACCCCGGGGGAACATTCTGTCCCAGAAGTTGCCACCCAGCACCACTCTTGATCTGAGCTTGATTCCTTCAACCCAGATGACTCCTGGGCTTCCCAACCCACAGGTAGCTCACCCAGCCTCCATCCTAGGGCCTAGAGCCCAAACCTGTGAGGGCAGGGGTCAGATAGCTGGGCACCAAGGAGAGACATGGCTTCAGAGCTGATCCAGCTTCATGGTGAAAAGCAGGGTTGGAAGTAATAGGTGAGGGACAGACCAGTCCCAGTGATGGCCTTCCACAACTCCTCCTCTACAGGTGGAGGTGATGAATTAGCTTCCTCCACGGGCACCTTGCTTTGATCCACACCTGGCTTTGAGATGAGAGTGAGCACGCAAGTGAGGAACTGGCCTTGGGAACAAAGTCAAAATGGGAGGCTAGGGCACCCAGGCATTAACATCAAGTATTTAATGCAATACTTAAAAATAAACAAAATGAATGCAAAACAATCCTTGACAGTTAAATAAAGGCAAAATCAGTAGCAGGGCCACTCCAGGAGCAAAAGAAAAGAATGTCAGTAAAATGGGTCTTATCTCTGCCTCGCATCTAATTTAATCAGGAAAATATTAGACAAACACAAACCAAGGAACAGACTCAAGACACCTGCCTAGTTTTCTTCCAGAGCCAAGGGCAGGAAGATGAAGTCAGACTGGGGAGCCCTCTCTGTTGGAGGATATCAAAAAGATTCAGGCCACAGCCCCCTGGGCTTCTGGGACAGAACAGGACATCACTAAGTGTATTTTACCAAATACGCTAAGCATATTTTACCAAAGTCAGTTTCTTGGCTTTGATAATTGCCTTGTGGTTATGAGTGATGTCAACGACAGTGGGAGTTACATAAATGTTATATGTGGCCACCTTGTCCACGGGGACACGTTGCAGATGCCCAGAGGATGCCTAAAGCCTCAGACAGTACTGAGTCCTAGACAGACTGTGTTTCCCTATACGTAAGTGGTAATGGTAAAGTTTAATATGTAAATTAGGCACAGTAAAGGATTAACAATAATTAATGATAAGTGGAATAAGTGTAACAAATTCATTGTAATAAAAGTTATTATAAACTTATGAATTTCTTAAATCTGGAATTGCCCATTTACTATTTCAGGCCTTGGCTGACATTAGGTAACTGAAATTGCAGAAAGCAGACTGGCAGATGAGGGGAACTATGGTGTATTTTTCCAACTTTTCTATAAGTCTAATACTGTCTCAAAGTTTTAAAAAAATATAATATTTAAATAAATCTACTGATGTGGTAGAGGAAAACAGATAAAGAGAGAAAGAGAAAGAAAAAGAAGAAAGAAGGAGCTATGATGCTGAAGTCTCCAGCTGGGTCCTCTTGTAGAGGTGGCAGGAAGCCAGGGTATGCCGCTGCTGTTGGAGAGTGTGTGGCAGTGACCCTGGGCAGCTTGGTCACTTCCGGGGGGTGTGGCCACCATTACAAATGGGCAGCTGCCATGACCTTACGTGCCCCTTCGCAGGCTGTGCTGGAGGCCTAGGACCCTTAGGGATGGTCTGTTCCCCTGTGCATACTTGCCTTGGGCTGCGAGTGGTAGAGACCGACAGCCTCGATGACTGTGGGGTGTGTGTGTGTGTGTGTGTGTGTGTGTGTGTATTGTGAATGTATGTGCACATGAGTGAATAAATATGAGGGCTTGTACCTGTGTGTACACTGCGTGAGCAAATTGTGAGTGTAAAGACACGTGTGATCGTGTGTGAGCAAGTACATGTGCAGGAGGACGAGTGTGTACGGGTGTGAGAGAGCACGATGGTGTGAGTAGGTGTCAGTGTCATGAGTGTTGGGGGTCCTGGCCAGCCCAGCCCACTGCCGCTGGTTCCAGGGTGTTCTAACTCAACCCTGTCCACCTCACTCAGCTGGCTGCCTTTGAACTTTCCCTCACTTAGGAGCTGGCCTCCCTTTCTTTTAACTCGCTGTTCTGTGAGGAGATTGTCTTGTTTATTCATGATTTAGTCCTCAGGCATTCGTAGTGCTGCTCTGGGGCACTGTTTCCAGTTAATCAGATGTAATAAGGGAGGATTGCAGCACAGAGTGACAAGAAGCCCAATCTCCTGTCTGTGTCTGCCGGAGCTCTCTTACAGTCAGTTTTGTGCTGTGGACACCAGACCCTCCTCCTTTGCTGAGGAGCAGGAGAGGAAGAGTGGCAAGGACACGAAGTTGTATATTTTTCCAAGTCCCCTGAACACAGGCTGTCTCTGACTTTGTTCCCTCTCCCGGCTCACTGTCACCTGCGTGAGTCCTGTGCCTGGGCCACTCTCTCCCACCTGGGTAGCTCTGCAGCCAGCTGTGCTGAGTGGCAGGTCTGGTCCATCCCAGGGACAATTGGTAGAGCTGGAGCTCAGTGGGTTTCTCTGGAACACAGTAAGGTAAGGGCTGTCCACTAAGAGCGCCTTCTCAGTGCATGGGAGCTGAGCAGTCTGTGCAGCGTCGGATGACTGCCCCCCAGTGTTCCTTGTGGGAGATGTCACCCGGAGGGGCTGTGTGGCTAGAGAGGATAGTGGAAGGAGGGTGGCCCTTCAGGACAAATGTTCAGCAGCTTGTTGCAGAGTGCTGCTGGGTGTCACCTATGGGCCCCTCCACAGGACAAGCACTATTGAATTATGCACACAGTGCTCTACAGTGGCCTGGGGCCTACTGAAGGGTTGGCAGGCATGGCCCCTGCTGCAGGACGAGTGAACTCACTTTGTCACTCCCAGGGCCACTTGCTGGTCCACAGTACCCCTTTTCAGGACACTATGCTGTGGGTGGATGCAGGCATCCTGCACACATGGCCCAGTGAGCTGAGCTCGTCCTGAGTTCGGGTCTCCTTGGCCACTGTGGTTGGGCAGCAGAAGAGGAGCTTTCCAAGTGGCCCTGCTGGTTCCCTACCACAAACTTGTCATCTACCCAAGCTGGTGATGGATACTATCGCCAAAACCTCTAGACGCAGGCTGACTTCTGCACCACTCGTAGTCCTTGGGTCAGGCTGTCACTGTGGGAATGGTGCCAGCGAGTCAGAGGCAGGGACTGTCCCTGGAGTTCATAAGGGAGAGTGGCTACCAGGAGTCTGCGGAGGGTCAGGGCAGAAGGATGCGTGCTGGGGTGGCAGCTCAGAGTGCCTCAGTCCAAACGGGCCTTCATGCCCTGCCCCAAGGAGGGACGGTAGGGAAAGCTGGAACCGGTGGGCCGGAAAAGCAGGTGTGGCAAGGCTGTCGTGGCATCAGGAAGTCCAGGCTCATTTGTGCCCAAGGAACCTAAGACATCCAGAGTCTTCCTTGAACTCCACCTGGCCCCCAAGGCCCAGGGACAGTGGGGAGAAGCAGGACAGCAGGTAGCCCTGCACCCCCCTCCACACACACCTGTTTTTGGCCAGGGCAGAAGACAGGAAGATAGGAGAGTTTTGGGGAGCCTCTCTCTCTCTGGTAATGATGTGTTGCCATCAGCTCATTCAGTGACTCTTATTATAGGCAGGTGAACCTGGGTCTGCTGCAGCCACCACAAGAGACCGAGGCTCTGTCCTCCAGGCCCGAAGCCGGATTGTGCATGATGGCTACGTCTCCTAAGAGGCAGGTGGAGGCTGATACCAGCCACTGCTGTGCTATGGGAAAAGGACAACCCTGTTCAGGACAGTTTCACAGGCTTTTCTGCATGTGTGAGGCTGGGGGTAAGTTATGCAGCGAATAAGAGGAAGTTTTTTTAAAAGTTGGGAGAGGTGAGAAAACTGTGTTTTGTTTGACAAAATGACTAAGGAGCCACTTCAGTTTAAGAAAAATGGTCTCAAAGGTGTAAAGGTTAGCAGAGGAGGAGCTGCCGTGTGGGGCCTGTGAGTGAGGAACAGGTCTTCGGTCAGCGCACAGGAGGCAGACAGGGGCAAGCAGCGGGTCAGCGCCTGAGTGGTGTCAGGACTGCTGAGGGGTCTTAGGAGCAGGGATCGGGTGGCTGTCTCTTCCTGTGGTTCCAGGCACCCTGGGGAAATCTGAGACACAGCTCTGTTCTGCTGGATGAGGCTTGGTGGCTCTCCTTCTGCATGGGCCGCCTGCTATACCAACATTGGAAGCAGGAGGAGACAGCCCTGGAGGTGAGAGGCCAGGCAGCCTGTCTGAAGGCCTCTGCTCCTTCAGAAGGGTCTGGAGGACAGAGAGAGACAGGGTGGATTCCCTGGCTTGTAACCAAGTTTTCCTAGGAAAACTTATGAGATTCACCCTGTGAGGAAAGTTTCAACACTGCCTATTTATTTATCATACAGTATTCTTCAGGGCTGGGGCTGCACCCTGCTGCGGGGAGGGCCCAGCCTGGGGTGCAGGCCTGGTCCAGGTGTCACTTGCTTACTTATTCTTGACATCCTCGTGATCACACAGTCCATGGTAGAGAAGAGGTCCTTTGTGAGTGGGAGGAAAGACGGGGACACAGGCAGGGAGGCTCCCTTCTACTTCTCTGGTGGGAACTTCCAAAATGAGTGCGGCTGTTGCGGTCAGATCTGACCCATGCAGAAGGCCATGTTCCTTCCTCTTTGCACATAAGTCCATTCATATGACAAAGAAATGCATGCTTGTGTGTTGGGAGGGAGGAGTTTGGAGGTGGTTAGGACAAGCTGCGAAGGCATCACACAAAGAATCATCAGAGTTCCAGGGGAGTAGAGTAAGGCCCCTCTCTTCCAGCCTTCGAGACTCAGTAATAAATAAAATTTTACTGGGTGCTGGCTGTGCGTGGGCCCTAGACTGTGTGCTTGGGGACCTGCCACAGACAGATACTACAGTTAAAGAAGTGAGCAAGCCTTCCAAGTATAAAACACACCTTGAGGAGGAGCCGCACTGCATCATGCCCCACGGTGCCGGGAGTTCAGACACTGTGTACCTCAGGCTGACTTCTGGGCTGGAGCAGCTGCTTGTTCTCAAATGGCAATGACCAGCTTTTTGCCCTGGGGACAAGGGGGACAAGAAGGGGACAGTGGGTAACTGGAGGGTGTACTGGTTATCCATAGCTGTGGAACAAACACTGCAGATCCTGGTGTCATAAAGCCACAAAAATCATTGCATTGTCTCTCAGGTGTCTGCTAGAACCCCAGGAGCTAAGCTTGCCCCTCTTAATCCACCCTGCTGTGTCACCACCCTGCTGAATTCTTTCAAACCTTCCTTTTTATCTTTTCTCTTTTATTCCCTTCCTTCCCACTGGAAGATTTCCTGAAATTTTTAAATGTTAAGTAAGTATTAAAAACAAAAAGCTGAGGATTTTTTTTGCATTGTTTTTCAATTATTATTCATTACAGAAAGGTGCTGATTGTGCCACCTGGGCCTACATGGTAGACAGACGGACATGGCAGGCTATTCCTCTATGAGAGTGAAGGAAGGAACCCAATATCTTCCTCCCAAAGATGAATATGCCACCCAGCTAGGGCCAACCCTTTCTGTCACAGGGAGCAAAGTGGTGCGAAGCAATGTGCAAGGGAAGATGGAAAGGGCCGGGTGTGGTGGTGGGTAGTCGGTGTCTGCTGGGAAATGGGGACGCCGACTTGGTCCTTTGTCCAACATTGTCACCCAGCATCCTGTAGGAAGCTTTCCAGGAGCTCCGTGCATCAAATTCATGATGCTTTCTGGAGTTTTAAGGAGCATTTGTCAGAGTCCACTGCAGGATTATGGCTTGTGACCCCATCTACCTTGTTAGCCAGGTACTACTTTTCCATTTGCTCTATTTCCTTACAGGTGTATTGAGATACACGTAATTGATATATAATAGTGCACATATTTAAAGGGTGAAATTTGATAAATTTTGACATACACTCAGAAAACCATTACCGCAATCAGCATAAAGAACACATCTATCACTCTGAAAAATTTCCTCATGTTCCTCCTCATCCCCCAAAAGCATTAATCCACTTTTGATTACTATACATTAATTGACATTTCCTAAAATCAGTGGAATCATAGATCATATACTCTTTTTGGTTTGTCTTTTTTTACTCAATTATTTTAAAAGTGATTCTTTTGGTGGGACTGTAAATTAATATAGCCATTTAAAAAAAACAATGCAGATTTCACAAAAAAATTTAAAATAGAGCTACCGTATGATTCAGCAATCCCCCTTCTGGGTATAGATGCAAAGGAAATGAAATCAGTATGTTGAAGTGATATTTGTGTGTCCTGTTTATTGCAGCACTATTCACAATAACCAAGACATAGACTCAACCTAAGTATCCCTCATTAGAGGAGTGGATTAAACATGTGCTGCATCTGCATAATGGAACACTATTCAACAATAAAAAAAATAGGATTTTGTCATTTGTGTCAACGTGATGTGAATGTGAATGAACCAAGAGGACATTATATTAAGTGAAATAAGCCAGACAAACATTGCGTGATCTCACTCACATATGCTTTTTTTTTTAAAGTTGCTTTCATTGAAGTGGAGAGTAGAATAGCAGTTACCAAGGAGTGGGGAAGTTACAGAGAAGGAGAGTTTGGAAGAGCTGGAGTACCAAGTTACCATTCTGGGGGAGGAATAAGTTCTGGTATTCCACTACAAGACAGGAAGACTGTAGCTAATAATAATACATTTTATATTTTAAGATGGGGAGAAAGGAGGATCTTGAATGTTCCTACCACCAAGAAATGAAAAATTTGAGATTATGGATATGCTGAATACCAAGATTTGATCATTATTCAATGTACACATGTACCAAAACATCATAGTGAACCTCCAAAACACATACAATTACTGTGTGTCAGTTATAAATAAAATGTTAAAAATCAATCTTGGCTGTAGTCTAAAACTTATTTCTTTTTATTGTTGATTAAAATTTTATTGTATGTATATATTAAATGTGTTTATTCATGAATCTCCTGGTGGACGTTTGGACTGTTTCCAATTCTTGGTAATTATAAATAAAGCTACTATGGTCACGTGTGTACAAGTCTTGTGTGGACACGTGTTTTCCTTTGTTTTGCGTAAATGCCTAAGGACGGAATGGCTAAGTTATGTGGTTTACATTTTTTTATGGGCTACATGTTTAATTTTAAAGAAACTATCATAGTGACATCCAAAGAGTTTGTATCATTGTGCATTTCCACCGTTCGTTATGTAAGAGTTCCATTGTTCTATATCCTCATCAATACTTGAATGGTCTCTATATTTTTAGCCATCCTAGTGAATATGCAGTGGTGTCTCATTGTAGTTCTAATTTTCATTTTCTCAATAACTACTGATGTTGAGCTTTTCATGTGCTTATTTGCTGTCTGTATATCTTCCTCAGTGAAGCATCCACTTTTGTCCATCTTGGGAGTGTTTATTTTCTTCTTAGTAATGTTTTTGTGAGTTCTTTATGTATTATGGATAGTAGTCTGTAGTATTTCTAAAATTAAGGACTATTTCAAACATAGAGGAAATTACAGATAAGAATATAAACATTCTGTGTGGCTGTGAGTCACATTTAATACATGCTAACATTCTTGTATTTGCTTTGGATTTCATTTTGGAACATAATGTTTTACATAAGATACAAATAAAGTTCTCTTCTGACTCCTCCTCATTCTTCTCTCTTCCTCCTAAAAAAGAAATAGTAAGCTGAACTTGTTATATACCATTTAAAAATTCTTTTACTCTATGCATATCAGAGTTACCCCTAAGCTCGTGCCTGCTTTTGGAGCTTGAGTTATTGCCCCCATATTTGGTATCTTATGATAGTCACTCATGTTATGTTGTTTAGGTTCACTCATGTTGACATATGTAGCTATGGACCACTCATTTTCATAATCGTAGATTTCCATTCTATGATGACACCACAATTTATTTTCCCATATATTATTGATGGAAATTTTGGTTGCTTTTTGATTTTGTGTCATTTTAAGCATTACTGTTCTGATCGTTCTTGTGCATTTGCCTCCTTCTGCAAGTTTGCAAGTATTTCCCCAGGAATAGAAAGGGTGAGTCAGAGAGAGTGCTCATTTCCACTGTACTAAGTAAAATCAGAATTTTCCTAGCCAGTTGAACAGCTTGCCATTCCACTAGCAGTGATGAGAGTTTCTACTGATTTACATTGTCTCTAGTCCTTGCTGTTATCAAACTGCATATTTTTGCCAATTGTGTAGGCGTAAACTGATGCCTCAGCGCCTTCTATTGACTCTCACCTGGGCTTGTGTGTTACGACTGGGACGGCGTTTCTGTGCAGGTCGCTGCTGTTTTGTAGATGAACCATGATGCTCCTCAGAATCTTTTTCAACTTCCTCTTGTCATTGGGTGTTCTATGGTGTCACTAGGATGTATCTCTGTATGTAGTGGATTTAAAAATATTTATATTGATTTGGAGTTCATTGAGCTTCCTGAACATTGATGTCTTCCAACATTTCTAGAACATTCTCATCAACCATCTCTTAAAATATTGACTCTTCCTTATCTTCTCTTATTTTCTTTCCACGTTCCAGGAAGGTTTGGACATTCACATTACCTGTGTTTTGTTTCTTTGTTTATCTCGATGACTCAGGATGATTTCTTCATTTCTGCCATATAGTTCTGTCCCAGGTCTCTCTTCAATGGATTATAACGTAAAATTTCTTTGCTTATTGTGATCATTAAATTTTATCATTCCTGGAAATTCTTTGGCATTCCTTTTCAGATTTTTGTAGACATCATTCTGAGAGTTTGGATTTGACATCATATTTGTTGGTTTCTATTGAAATTACTCAATAACATAGTTATTTTGGTTTCAGTTTCTGTTAATTTCAGAACTTGGGGTGAATAGTGTCGAGGCTCCTAAGAAATGAAGATAGAGCTCCCGTATAACCCAGAAAGCCCACCTCTGGGTGCATATTAAAAAGAAATGAAATTAATATTTTGAAGAGATTTCTGCACTCCTGTGTTTATTGGATGGATGAGTCTGGAGGATGCTATGTTAAATGAAATAAGCCAGCCACAGAAAGACAAATACCTCATGTCCTCACTCACAAGTGGAATCTAAAAAAGTTGAACTCAAAGGAGCAGAGGGTTGAATGATGGTTACCAGGGACTAGGGGCTGGGAACAAATGGGGAGAAGCTGGGGAAAAGGTACAAAATTTCCATTAGGAGGAGTAAATTCAAGAGATTTATTGTACAAATAATGACTATAGTTAATAACAGTGCATTGTACACTTAAAAATTGCTAAGAGAGTAGATTTTAAGTGTTCTCACCACAAATGGATAATAAATAAATAAATTAGGTAGTGCATATGTTATAAACTTAACTCAGCCACTCACAGTCTACTCATATCTCAAAACATCATGCTGTACCACATGTATGTTCAATTTTTTTTTGTATTAAATTCTTTTATTGGT